>CAUYQV010176833.1:0-15022 GCA_963574575.1 Galagoides demidoff | reverse complement strand
TAGAGTGCCATGGCATCACAGCTCATAGCAACCTCCAACCCCTGGGCTCAAGCGAGTCTCCTGCCTCCGCCTCCCAAGTAGCTGGGACCACAGGTGCCCGCCACAACGCCCGGCCATTTTTTGGTTGCAGCCATCATTGTTTGACGGGCCAGGGCTGGGGATTCGAACCCGCCACCTTAGGTGTACGTGGCTGGCGCCTTAGCCGATTGAGCCACAGGCGCCGAGCCGAGATATGGTAAAATTATAAACTTATTTCCAGGCATTCTATTACCTCAACATTCTTATTCCACTTATATACAAATCTGCACCAGCAACTGTTAGTGACCATGATGGTTGTAAAGAACCTCAAGGTCCCGAAACTCTCTTTGAATCCAATTGATAATACATTCTGTTGAGTACAGTTTATAAGTATCTTATTGCATTTAAAAGGTTTCAAACATTTAAATCAATTTTTTATATATTACTATTCAGACGCCTTTAAGAAACCTGAGTTCACAGGAGATATTCAAGCTAAAGATAAAAAGTTGGGACACAATTAGCACAAAGATAGTCTTTAAAGATAGGGGAAAGGATAAGATGATTTAGGAAATGAATAGAGAGGAAAAAAAGAAGACAGAGAGAATGGAGACTTGAGCTTTTACAATTATTGATGAGGAAGAGCTAGCAAATGAAAAGAAGAGAAAAAAGAGAAGTTGTAAGAAACCTGGGAAATAAAATATCCCAGAAACTGTGAGAGAAAAGCAACTAATGAAAGGAGTGGCCAAATGATTCTGTGCACTTAAAAAAATCAGGACTAGACTGGGTGCACTGGCTCATGCCTATAATCCTAAGTACTTTGGAAGGCCAAGGCAGGTGGATCACCTGAGCTCACAAATCCAAGACCAGCCTGAGCAAGAGTGAGACCCTGTCTCTACTAAAAATGAAAAACTGAGAGAAAAGGATCCCTCAAGCCCAAGAGTTTGAGATTGCTGTGACCTATGATGCCATAGCACTCTAGTCATGACAACAAAGTGAGGTTCTGTCTCAAAAAAAAAATTAGGACTAGGAAACATTTATTGAGGTTTGACAACAGGGAGGCCAAATTTTCTTAGCAAGAATATAATCAAGAGAACAGAAGAGAAAGTGCCCAGCTCAGTGGGGGAGGCACTGGCCACATGCACCAAGGCTGGTGGGTTTGAAACCAGCCCAGGCCTGCTAAACAACAATGGCAACAATAACAACAACAACAAATAGCTGGCATTGTGGTGGGCCTGTAGTCCTAGCTACTTGGGAGGCTAAGGCAAGAGAATGGCTTAAGCCCAAGAGTTCGAGGTTGATATGAGCTATGACACCATGGCACTCTACTGAGGGCAACATAGTGAGACTTTGTCTCAAAAAAAAAGAGAAGTCTTGTTGTAATGGGCAAGAGTGAATGAGGAATAAAGACACAAATACAGTACAGAGAAGACAGGCATTTCTTTCAAAAACTGGCTGTGAAACAGAGAGATGGCAAGCATGTGAAGAATTTAAGATCAAGGGAATTATAAAAAATTAAGATAAGCGATATTAAAGCATGTCTGTATGCTCTATATACTCTAGTTCAGAAGAAAAATTAATGATACTAGAGAAAGAAGGACTATTTGAAGGAGTTAAATCCTTGTAATTAAGAACACAGTAGAAAGACTGAATTTTGACAGGAAGGAATCCTTCCTTAGGAATAACAGAAGGGAAGAAAGAATGTGGTATAGATGGTGCACATTTGAAGATTTAGCAGACACTAGGTTTATGTTTTCCTGATGTATGATGAAGGAAGAGCCTCAATTGAAAATGAGGTTCTCAGAAGCAGGGAAGCAGAGAAAGTAAGAGATAGTCTTCTTGGTAAGTGAGAAAGTAGGCTTACTATAAAAACTCACTGTATTGTTTTTCTCCAGCAATGTTCAGCTGCTTACATGACTGGAGTTTTATAAAGTGAGAATACCATAATGGGAGAAAGTCAAGGGAGCCGAACATTCTTCTAAGGAATTAGCCAGAGACTCAAAGCTAGATATAGATGAACACAAAGACAGCAAATGGCTAATATTTATCCTAAGACTACAAGCTACTAATTTTCCAGTTCTTTTGTCACACTTTGTTTTTTGATCTGAAAGCCCATCAATCTTGATCTCCTATTTTTTTTGTTGTTGTTCAGACAGAGTCTCACTCTGTGGCCCTAGGTAGAGTGCTGTGTTGTCATAGCAAACAACAACCTAAACTCTTGGGCTCAAGCAATCTTCTTGCCTCAGCCTCCCAAGCAGCTAGGGTTATAGGTGCCTACATTGACACCTGGCTCATTTTTCTATTTTTAGTAGAGACGGGATCTCGCTATTGCTCAGCTGGTCTCAAACTAGTGAGCTCAAGTAATCCACCCACCTTGGCCCCCCAGAGTGCTAGGATTACAGGCCTGAGCCACTATGGCTGGCCCTTGATCTCCTATTTAATCTCACTGTATTAGCCCCATCTGCCCTTTCTTTTCTTCCCTACCAAGTCAACACATCACCTAAACCATTATTTCGCCACTATTCTCACAACTTATACCTGGTATAACTAGTGCATCCCCTCATATACCCACCTCCAAATTCAGGCCCACCCTTCCTTCTCACAACGAGAATAATAATTTCTTGAATGATAGCCCTTTCAAACTCTTCCTCAATTGCCACAGGCATTTTACCTAAAATGCCGTGATGACTATAACACTTCCTTAGTTCACATCTTCTAAGAAGCTCAAGCAACTTAAAAGGTCCTCTGTGATTTGTGATCTTCTATCCAAATCATCACCTTTCCTTTGCCATTCCAAAAGTCTTTAGCATATACTAGAGTTGCTCTTTCTCAACTCCATAGGGATGCCTCTGCTTAACAGAGGTTCTCAACCTGAGGTTCACAACCCACAGGAACTGTATTAAAGGGCCACAGCATTAGGAAGGTTGAGAACCACTGGCTTAGAATGTTGTGCCCCTCTAACACTCACTCATTCTTCCCGACACCATCTCAGAAGCCATTCCTGACCCCTGGATCACTCACTCCCAATTCCCACTGCACCGCACATAGTGGATGAGTTAAGTGTCCTCCCTCAGGACACATCTACATCACTGTCACTGTACTTAAGATGTTATACCAAATTGATTTGTTTTTCCCCACTAATCTATAAGCTTTTAAGGTACTCAGAAATATCTAGTGCCTAGTACAACATCTAAAACACTCAATAAAATGCTCAACAAAATGAACAACATAATCATAAAAGACTGATATTTTCATTATTAAATGTATCATATTAATTGCAAACCTGTAAAAATCCTAGATGTTCTTGAATATTTTGCTTCTTTTCTGTAATAAATGATTCAAAGTGCATTACAGCTCGTGTGTATGCTCTGGAGCGAAAGGAAGCCACTGCCAGAGTATCCTGAGGTATGAGGTCTAGAAAACGAGTTACACTCTGATAGTCTTCATAATCTGCAGATGCTAGATTATAAAAAAAATTGAAGAGATTTTTAAGATGAAAATTTTAAAATTTCAGTTCAAGTATTTAAGTTCAATATACTTCACTAAATAAATTAATCCAAATATATTAGGATCTCATATTTAGAATATAATTAACAACATGATGATTGCTCCAAGGGTCTTATTCTAACTCTACCATTATTACTTGCTTTGGACAGTTATTTTATTTATTTTGTTTATTTAATTTTTGAGACAGAGTCTCCTTCGCCCTGAGTAGAGTGCCTTGGCATCATAGCTCTCGGAAACCTCAAACTCTTGAGCTTAAGCAATCCTCTTGCCTCAGACTCCTGAGTAGCTAGTTTTTTTTTTTAATATTTTAATAGAGATGGAGGCTCACTCTTGCTCAGGCTGGTCTCGAACTCCTCAGCTCAAGCAATCCACCCACCTCAGCCTCCCAGAGTGCTAGGATTTGCATATTTTAATTTAGGAGCTTTTAATTCTTGATCTACAAAATGGAGAAATATTAGTATTGGTCTTATCTTCCTTACAATGTTGTTGTGAGGATTCAATATAAATCTATTATCAAATGCTAAAAAGATATAAGATGATACAAAAGATAGAAGGTGAGTTTTTATTGATGATTACATTACTGATACAATGTAGCTATTAATATTTAGTATGGAAATAGCTTTTTTATTTTAAAGTTTAGAATTCTTTGGTTATCCACTTATTTTTTTATTGTGTTACACATGTAGAGAAGTTTTCAATTTATCTATTAAAATGGAAATTGAAGTGCTAAGTAAGAAAGCACTTACTTTAGAATAATTTTTTAAGTCTAAGAAAAGACAAATTGAAAACTTCTAAATGAAGATAGTCTATGAATTTTTCTTTAAAACTTTTAAGTTTTTTTTGTTGTTGAAAAGGTATTAATCCATCTTTTTAATGGCTAAATAGTACTCCACGGTATATACATAAACAACATTTTATTAATCCACTCCCACTCAAGATTGATGAGCAGTTGGGTTGATGCCACATCTTTTCATTTTTCTACTTTTTTGAGTTTTCTTTTTATTTTTTCAAATTAATATGAGGGTACTAATTTTTTTTTGAGACACAGTCTCATTATGTCACCCTCGGTAGAGTGCCATGGCATCACAGCTCACAGCAACCTCAAACTCTTGGGCTTAAATAATTCTCTTGCCTCAGCCTTCCAAGTAGCTAGGACCACAGGCACCTGCTACAATGCCCAGCTATTTTTTGGTTGGAGTTCTCATTGTTTACCAGGCTGGAGCTGGGCCTGAATCCGCCAGCCTCAGTGTAGGTGGCTGGCACCCTACTCACTAAACTATGGGCACTGAGCCATGAGGGTCCAATTTTTAGGTTACATTGCTCTCACTTCTAGGGTAAAGTTCCATTTGTAGAAGAGCCCCTCACCCAGGAGGCATGTTATACACCCTCACAATGTGCTCATTAGGTGAGATCCTGCCTCATGCCCTCCCTCCCCTGCCAAAAGTCCTCCCTCCTCCCCTCGACTCCTGAACTGGACTATATTAGTGTTTCATTGTTCTTATGAGCATGTAATTGTTTATATATTGATTTCATATTAGTATGGAGTAAACTGGATATCTATTTTTCCGTTCTTGTGATACTTTACTAGGAATAATGTATTTCAACTCCATCCAGGTCAATGTAAAAGATGTAAAGTCTCCATCTTTTATAATGGCTGAATAGTATTCCATGGTATACATATACCACAGTTTGTCGATCATGGGTTAATGGGTACTTAGATTACTTCCATCACTTGGCAATTACAAACTGAGCCACAATAAACATTCTAGTGCAAATGTCTTTGTGGTAAAATGATTTTTATTCTTCTAGGTAGATACTTGGTAATGGGATTGCTGGGTCAAATGGAAGGTCTACTTTTAGATCTTTGAGGATTCTTCATACTTCTCTCCAAAAGAACTGTATTAGTTTGCAATCCCACCAGCAGTGTAGAAGTGTTCCTTTCTCCATGTCCACACTAGCATCTGGTGTTTTGGGAACACCAGACTTTGTGATATGGGCTATCTTAGAATGGTTTTAATTTGCATTTCTCTGATGATTAAAGATGAGCATTTTTTCATGTATTTGTTGGCCATTCATCTAGTCATCCTCAGAGAAGTTTCTGTTCAAATCTCTTGCCCACTTATAGAGAGGGTTGTTTGTACTTTTCTTACTGTTAATTTCAGTTCTCTGTGAATTCTGGTTATCAGGCCTTTGTCAGATTCATAACATGCAAAAATCTTCTCCTATTCCAAAGGCTGTCTCTTTGCTCTGTTTGTGGTACCCTTAGGTGTCCAAAAGCTTTTTAGCATGATTAAATCCCAATTATTTATTTTTGGTATTGCTGCAATTGTTGGGGTAGGAGTGAGGGCTTCCTCATAAAGTTTTTTCCCAGGCCAGTATCTTCAAGTGTTTTCCCCATACTGTCTTTTAGAGTTTTTATTGTAAAGCTTTTAAGTTTTATAATGATTCATAAAAAAATATAAAAAACAGGAGACAGAAATACATTTATTCAAAATATAAACAATCAATCAAGTATATTTGAAGGAAATTATATTTAAAATGAGTTCCTTATTTCCATCAAAATTTGTAGATAATTTCAAATTGTGAAAAAATGTCAAAGTTATTGTATATTTGAATTGTCATTCTGAAAAGCTAGAAATTACAGTATTAATGAAAATGGTGACATTAGAGTTAGTGTTTAGTTTATAGTACCATATTTCTCATGCAGAAATAGAAGCATTTAATTGTTAAATAAATGGAAACTATAAAGTTAGTGAGCTATATTCCAGAGAAAAATATCCCCCTACACAAATTGATTATTTGCAAGTCCAGAAAATTTTAGAAAAAAAACTATTGCACTTAACAACAGAAGCATATGTACTTTCACAGGGATATGGACAATAGGAGGAAGAAGCTCACTAATTGAGGACTGTGTGAGTGAAGGTCTCCTTAAGGATTATTAGATAATCAATTTTTCAATTATTCTTAAAGCCTATGGGGGAAAAACAGGTGAAGTCCATGAGAAAGTCTAAGGTGTAAAGAAACATTCTTTCTACTGCAAGAATGAAAAAAAAAAGAAGGTTCAAAGACAGTAAGAATATCTATTAGTGTGTAATGAACATAATTCTTCTCACCAAATGCATGTATCATAGGGACAAATTAGCAAAGTGTAGTTCCTAGCTCTAATAAGATTCTTCTTCTAGCCATATTAGTGGAAGCTATAATAGCACAAATACAAATAGCACAATAGTAAGTATAGCAGAGCGTAGTGTGGTAATACAGAGTAAGCATATCTGGAGAGCCTGCTGGGATATCAAACACTACCAGAAATGGGGGGAAAATAAAAATAGTTTCTCCACACACACACACACGCACACGCACAATATACTGAGGGAACAAGGAGTAAATGGGTTAGCAGGGAAAGGGGTGAGTTATTAACAATATTAAAATCATCTCATTTATTTCGCACTTTATATATTCATGATCTCATTTAATACAACAATTGCTTTTTCTTTTTTTGGCAGTTTTTAGCCAGGCCAGGTTTGAACCTGCCACCTCTGGTATATGGGGCTGGCACCCTACTCCTTTGAGCCACAGGCACTGCCCAATACAACAAATTCTAATGGAGATAATATTAACCCCATTTTACACAAAGAAAACTTAGATATGTGTCTTGTCCAAAGCAGTGAATAGTCAGAAAAGCCCACACTATTGCCCATTTAAGAAAACACAAAATAACAGTTATTTTTAAAGTTAATGCTTAAATTATAGAATTGATACTATTGGTAAATAGTAAAAAGAAGAAAATAAACAGAAGTTATAACTTACCCATTGAGTCTACCTTATCTCTGTTTGATTTGCTTTGTGCAAATTTCTCTGCATTCAGTGCCTGAAATTTGTGTCTTGCCCATTGTGCGAGATGGTCAAGCATGGAGAACACGGTCTGTGTACTGAGTTGACACAGATCAGACGCACTATCTTGGGTACTTATGGTATGCTGGTCATCATGCTTTAGAACTGCCATAATTTCTGCATAGACCTAAGAGAAGTCATTTTATGGTTAATAATATGTCTGTAAAAGCAGTTTACTATTATATGACATATAAGATTAACCATTCTAAGGCAACAATTTTCAAAAGAAAAAGACACACGACTGATTGATAACAAATGATCTTTCTGATCTATAATTAAACCAATCAAATGTTACTCTAAAAAGAAAATCTGCTCAAGTCACTAAAAAATATATAAAGATAAATATTTTTTAAAATCTTAGATTATTCTAGGCATGATAATGAAACTTTGTTAACTAATCATAAAAAAAATATTAAGAGTACTATCTTACACTATCTTTAAAAATTGATGTCAGAGTAATTGAAGGACTAAATGTAAACACAGGATTAAAAGAAAAATGTAGGAAAACAGATTTAGGACATTGGATAAGAGAAAGCATCACATAAAAGGCTTAGAATTCATAATCTTTAAAAGATTCATAAGGCTAGGCACAGTGGCTCACTCCTATAATCCTAGCACTCTGGGAGGAGGCCAAGGTGGGTAGATTGCCTGAGTTCAAGAGTTGGAGACCAGCCTGAGCAAAAGCAAGACCCCATCTCTAAAACTAGCTGGGTGTTGTGGCAAGTGCCTGTAGTCCCAGCTACTTGAGAAGCTGAGGCAAGAGGATCGCTTGAGCCCAAGAGATTGAGATTGCTGTGAGCTATGACACCATGGCCCTCTACCCTGGAGACAAAGTGAGACTGTCTCCAAAAAAAAAAAAAAAAGATACACACACTAAATAGGCAAAGGATATGAACAGAGATTCCACATAAAAGTAAACCAAGGTTGGGTATGGATGTTCATACCTATAATCTTGCCACTCTGGGAGTCTGAGGGGGGAGGATCGCTTGAGGTCAGGAATTGAAGACCAGCCTAAGCAAGAGCAAGACCCCCATCTCTACCAAAAATAGAAAAAATTAGCTGGGTATGATAGTGCATACCTATAGTCCCAGCTACTCCAGAGGCTGAAATGGGAGGATCGCTTGAGCCTAGGAGTTGGAGGTTGCAGTGAGCTACAATCATGCCTTTGTACTCTACCAGGGTGACAGCCCAAGACTCACTCTCACAAAAAAAAAGTAACCCAAATAGTCAATGAACATAACCTTACAAGTAATATTGAAAATGTAAGTTAAATAATAAAATATCCTTTTTTAAACCTACTACGTTGCCTAAAACGTAAACATTTAAAGATAGCGAGTATTGGCAAGTGTGTGAAAAATGGATACATTCATGAACTTCTAATAGGTCTATAAGTCAGTATAATTTTGCAGTCTTAATCAAATTTTAAATGTCCATGTTATACAACCTCTACTTTCAAGTATCTACCCTACAGACCTATGTTCAAACACTTTCAAAAGTAAGCAACGCAATGATATTTAGCATAGTACTGTTAATAAAAGTAAAGAATTAGCATCTAAATAATCACCATTATGGCAATAGTTAAACTGTGGGACAACTACATTTTGGAAGTATTATATTATGTGGTACTTAAAGAAAGGATAGTTCTTTACATATTGGTAAACAAACAAAAATACCAAGCAACTTGCAGAACAACACTTATAAGAGGATGCCACCACTGAAAAAAAGTTCTAGAAAAGCTACACCTCACATCAATAATACTTCCTGGGGATATAGGATCTTTTGCTTTTTGATATGTACATGCACATACTTACTCTACATTTCCTAGCAATATATAACCTTTCAAATATTAATTACACTGGAGAAAAGTTTCAGATGATCAGAAAACAAATAAAATGATTTCTCTCACCTCCTGCTGATCTTCTTGATTACAACCCAACAAGACATACACCAAAATATGTGGAAGAAGATAGATGGTCACCTTGAAATCATGCTTCATCATAATGCTACAGCAGGTGAAGATTTTACTGGCAAGTTCATGCCGAACCTATAAACAAAAATGGTATAGGGACAGTAAATAGTTTTATATATTTTTCTACTGATTAAATGTCAAAAAGTAACATATGAGATAATATATCATAACAGAGTACTTTTTTTTTTGAGACAGAGTTTCACTATGTTGCCCTCGGTAGAGTGTTGTGGCATCACAGCTCACAGCAACCTCAAACTCATGGGCTTATGCGATTCTCTTGCCTCAGCCTCCCAAGTAGCTGGGACTTTAGGTGCCTGCCACAACGCCCAGCTATTTTCTTGCTACAGTTGTCATTGTTGCTTAGCTGGCCCCAGCCTGGGTTTGAACCCGCCAGCCTCAGTGATGCAGCTGTCGCCATAATCACTGTGCTATAGGCGCTGAACCCATAACAGAGTTCTTTTAAAAACTTTTTTAAAATTAAAGTTTTAAAATCAATTTAAAATTAAATTTTTTTTATTACATCACTTAACGGTTAAAGTCAAATTTTCTTGGTATTACCTATCTTTGATTTACTAACTTTAAAGAACTCATAAAGTTTTAAAGTTTTTTTCTTCAAATATAAAACCTTTACTTAAAACCAAAAATACTAAAATAAAGATTCCAAAGCAAGAAGTAGTTAATTTAACAGTATTCCATATTTCATACATTATACTTTCAATGTGTGATAAAAAAGACAGAAAATTTCTTGAAATTATCAGCTACTAATTATTATAATATTTAAAAATACTAACATAAATATGAATTAAAATCAAAAGTTATAAATTTTAAATATGCCTTAAACATTTTCTTGGGGTCAGGTACGTAAAAATCTCATTATATGGAAATACAAGAAATATACCTCTTTTTCCATGAAATTGCATTTTAAAATATCTTTATTTTTATTTTCTTTTACTTACTTATTTATTTATTTATTTATATTTTTTTGAGAGGGAGCCTCAAGCTACCCCCCTAGGTAGAGTGCCATGGCATCAAGCTCATAGCAACCTCCAACTCCTGGGCTCAAGCGAGTCTCCTGCCTCTGCCTCCCAAGCAGCTGGGACCACAGGCGCCTGCCACAACGCCCAGCCATTTTTTGGTTGCAGCCATCATTGTTGTTTGGCGGGCCCGGGCTGGGGATTCAAACCCGCCACCTTGGGTGTACGTGGCTGGTGCCCTAGCCAATTGAGCCACAGGCGCCGAGCCTTTATTTTTATTTTAGAGAATGTCTATATGATATATCTTCTTTTAGAAGTTCCATTAAAGGACAGTATTATTTTTGTTATATAGAAAAACTCTGATTTAGCATGTACATCCTTGTAAACAGTATTATTTTATAATATAAAATGAACAGACATAATGTAATAGACATTTTACAAACAAATTAAGATCATGGTAATTTTCTTCATAAGACCATTAATTACCTCTTTACTTAGAAACTATTATTAACATTAAAAAATTACTACTAATTAGTAAACATTTTCTTTAAATTCTATCATTAGGAACGTAAGTATTTCAATTTCTATTGGGTGTGCTGGTTTTCTTTAGAATTTCTGTTCAGTTAATTCTGAAATTAACTGAAATTCTGAAGAGGGTTCCTTACCTTTGTTATGAGATAACCTGCCCAAGATGCGGACCATTCTGCAAAGTTATTACCTAATTCACTTAAGTAAATTGGCTTCTTTACTCCAGACCAATCTGTTGACTTCTGAGAGCTCTTATATCTGTAATTTTGAAATTTTTTATTAAAAAATATATGATCAGTTTAGAATAGAGAAAGTGTAAGAAATTAGGTGACTAAGGCAGGAGGATCACTTGAGTTCAAGAGTTTGCAGCTGCAGTGAGCTATGACCTCACTAGTGCACTTTTAGGCCTATGTGACAGGGTAGGACTGACCCTGTTTCTTAAGAAAGGGAAGGGAGGGAGGAAGGGAGGAAAGGAGCAAAGCAGGGAGGAAGGGAGGGAGGGAGCGAAGAAGAAAGGAAAGAGAAAGGAAAAAGGAAGGAAAGGAAAGGAAGAAAGAATTTGTATTAACTCCTTCTCTGACTACCACAGTACTGCCTTGCCTTTACTGAAATCTGGTTAAAGACACCACTTGTCCAGTACCATTCTTAAGGGTGGATGAGAGGTGATACTTGTATATCCCAAGCACTTCTAAGAATTTGAGTTGGCTGTCTCCTCCTTAGGTCCTTCCAACTCCATTCTTGCATGAAAAAGACCTATTTCATTGAAGTTCAAGCCACCTAGGTACACTATTTTCTACTCATTGTGGGCATCTACCAAACTTGTTCATTACCAAACTTACTGATAACTTTAGGACATCGTCCAGTGTTTTCTTTTTTGCCCAAGTCTTACTATCGCCCCACATAATTTCCATGTAGGGCTGGCGTGCTTACTCAAACTTAAAACTTCTAAATGACTTCTCCTCTATTCAACAGTCAGGGCTCCTTTCCTAATACAAAGAGTTTCTTCACTCCAAAATCAATAATTTAGACATCTCATTCTATGTCCACATTTTGTACATTACCAATGAACTTAATTTCTATGGTCCTTCACTTAGAACCTTCTCTTGATAATAGCCTCTAGCCTGTCTAACCTTTTTTTCTTTCTGTCACACACTGGACAATAACAACTCTTATTAGAGTTATTTTCAACCACACATTAAATAAATACACAAACACTAACAAAAGCTAATTAGCAAAAAAAAAAGGTCTGCATACTTTTCACAATATCTGCTACCACAGATAAGTGAAAACAGTCCTTACTCTGCTTTAGCTACTCTATTGCCATTGTCTTTACTAGCTGTACCCATTTGTTAAACTCCTAACCTTGAATCAATCCACGTGCCTCCCTTTACTGAAATGATACTCAGGCCACTGCATTGAGACAAGAAAATCACTACCCACCTTACAAGAGTAGTGCAATACTCTTAGTTTGTTCTTAGTCTTCAATGTCAGTGGACCTCTTATGTTGCACAGAAATCCTAAGTTTTCATTGCTAGCTCCCTTCTGTTTTCCACAGTGGCTATTTCAAATCATCACCACTATCCTTAAATGACCTATACCAACTTCCTTGTCACTTTTAGTTAATGATCTCATCTCATATACCTCTTGCTTCATAGAGAAAAACAGAAACCAATGCTTCTCACAATCAAATCTGTAAACTTAGCTGGGCTCTATCCATTATTTTACCTTTCCTTCTTACCAAAAAAGAGATCTCACTCCCTGTAGGTCTAATTCCCCATCAAGGCCATGCTTCTTGCATTCTGGATGCTACATCGGGGTCTTTATTATATCAATTTTTCTTTTACTTTACTTCAACATGACCCTTTCTGTATGCTCCTCAGCATTAACGTTTAAACATGTTCAAGTAGCTCGCATGTTATTACTACATGTGTGTAGGATTACTTGAGGGGCATAAATTCCTTTTGAATCATCAGTAAAAATTTAGGAAATGACAAAGATAATAAATGCCCTATTTTAAGGTTTTTAGCAAACATATTTCATTCGAATCCAGCCGGGGCTAACTACAACCAAAAAATAGCTGGGCACTGTGGCAGGCACCTGCAGTCCCAGATACTTGGGAGGCTGAGGCAAGAGAATCACTTAAGCCCAAGAGCTTGAGGTTGCTGTGAGCTGTGACACCACAGCATGCTACCAAGGGTGACATAGTGAGACTGTCTCAAAAAAAAAGATAGTAAAAACATAAATATGCTTTTAAGATGTTGTGTATGCCCCTAGGCCATCTGGAATAAATATCCAGCAGTCCAAGCTACAAAACTGACCTATTGGCTAACCTGGTATTTCAGTGTTTCATACAAAAGATATCAGCTCTGGGCAGCACCTGTGGCTCAGTGGGTAGGGCGCCAACCCCATATACTGAGGGTGGTGGGTTCGAGCCTGATCCCAGCCAAACTGCAACAACAACAAAAAATAGCTGGGCATTGTGGCGGTTGCCTATAGTCCTAGCTACTCAGGAGGCTGAGGCAAGAGAATTGCCTAAGCCCAAGAGTTGGAGGTTGCTGTGAGCTGTGTGACACCATGGCATTCTACCTAGGGTGACAGAGTGAGACTCTGTCTCTACAAAAAAAAAAAAAAAAAAAAAAGATGTCTGCTCCATTGACTGCCCCCCATCAACCTCTTATTTTTCTGCAGCACCAATTTCAATGAGTTGATCCCAGTTAGGTTAAGTCTTCTAACTTCCACTATTGAGGAAACATCTGAGAGGAAGGGAGGAGGAAAGAGGAAGAAGAGGAAAGACAGAAAAAGGATGAGAAGGAAGATGAGGAGAAGAAGAATAGGAAGAAGAGGAAGAATTCTCATTGCTTTGATAAGGTATTATTGTAAATGACCATTTAAAAGTTGTTTCTTATGAAAAAATAATAAGCAAAAAATATTGGTTTCTTATGAAATTTTAAATTCAATTACAAACACATAGAAATGTTGGGCTTCCAATCGTTATGAAGTAGACAAAAGCCACCTCCATAAAATATAAGGAATTATATATAATTCAGTAGTAGACAACAGCCACCTCCCAAAATATAAGGAATTTATTCAACAAGCTGAGTTGAAAAAGCATTTATTATTGAGTGGCAACTGAATGTCAGGTACTCTGTTAGGTACTTTTTAACATTCTCTCCTTTGTTACTAACAATGATCATACAATATAGGTAAAATTATCCACATCATCTGGCTATTTTTTTGTTGCAGTTGTCATTGTTGTTTAGCAGGCCTGAGCTAGGCTTGAACTCACTAGCCTTGGTGTATGTGGCCGGCGCCCTACTCACTGAGCTATGGATGCCAAGCCTAAAAGTAGTTGAATTTAAAAACATAGCAATCCTTTTAACTTCAATGAATTTGTCTAAATACTTAAAGTTGTAGAATTTAAACCAATGAGCACACTTCTTTTTCTTTTTTTTTGGAGGCAGGGTCTCACTATGTTGCCCTTGGTAGATTGGACAATGCCCAGCTGTTTTTGTGTTGTAGTTGTCATTATTGTTTAAGCTGGCCCAGGTCGGATTCAAACCTGCCAGCCACAGTGTATGTAACCACTGTGCTACCAGGGGCACCAAGCCTGATCTTTAAAAATTTTCATGGTGTATCTGTTGAAAATCACTAAGTATAGGGCATCATCTCAACATAACTAAGGTGATGAAGTAGAGCAAAGTGTTTCAGCAGGATGTCTCACTCTGAATTTTCCTACCCATAAAGCTTGTACAATAGTGAACATTATATAAACTGGTCATGCCATTGGTTTTGACTTTTTACCAATAGTCTTTTCTTTTTTATTTATACAGGTTGAATGATCCTAAAATGTCTGAAACAGAGCGCCAGTCCATGGAAAGTGAGCGCGCAGACCGCAGCCTGTTTGTCCAAGAGCTCCTTCTGTCCACTTTAGTGCGCGAAGAGAGCTCGTCCTCAGACGAGGATGAACGGGGGGAGATGGCAGATTTTGGTGCTATGGGCTGTGTAGATATTATGCCTTTAGATGTTGCTTTAGAAAACCTAAATTTAAAAGAGAGTAATAAAGGAAATGAGCCTCCACCACCTCCTCTTTGATGACATCCCAATTCGCAGACAATGTCCTCTGTGCTGTATTTGCCAA
>CAUYQV010176832.1:0-21251 GCA_963574575.1 Galagoides demidoff | reverse complement strand
TTTTTTTCTGGGTAGATACTTAGTAGGGGTGGCCTATGGCTATGCAAGGGCACAGAGTTATATCATGGACATTGGAGACTCACAAGAAGAGAGAGTAAGAGGGGATGAGGGATGGAATATTTCCTATCATATGCAGTGTATCCTACTCAGGGGTGGGTACACCATCATCACTGAACGGTATGTACATCTAATGGAACTCAACTGCACCCCTTAAATGAAATAAACTAACAAAATAGTACCATGAAACAAAAAGAAAAAGATAACTGAATGTCTTTTTTGTTCTGTTTTGGGGAATCGACCATATTTATCTTCCAGAACGGCCATATGGACGCATGCATTCAAACCCTCTACAGGCCACTTTGATCCATCTTCAAGGAAGTATTCAGTGGAAATAATCTGCACTATCTTAATTGTCTTTGGGAGCGATTCCCAAGTGGGAATGATTTTGTTCCCCAGGGAACATTTGGCAATATCGGGACATATGTTTGGTTGTCCCAGCTGGGGGATGGGGTGTTACGGTGTGCAACAGAGAGGCCGAGGATGCTGCTGAGCATCCTGTGGTGTCCAGGACACACCTCCTAAGAGAAAGAAGTATCCAGCCCAAAGTGTCAGTGGTACTGATACTGAAAAACCCTCATGTACATGAATGTTTTCCAAAGTGCTAAATATTTGAAAACAAAGTCCTCTTATCTATCTATCCAAGAAGACCTTCTTTTTAGCTATTTAGCATTTAATTATAAGAGGAACTCTGCCCAACAAATGCAAACATTGTAACTTAATCCTTTTTACTCTCAAATTAACCTGAAACAATAATAAAAAAAGAAGAAAAAGAAAATCAAACAAAGTCAGGGGTAAACACATTGTGGTGCTTCTGTATAATGGACCATTTTTCAACAATTACCATGTTACAGGAATACATCTACCTATTTATATAGAAAACTTTTCACAAGATATTAATTCTGAAGGGCCAGGTACAAAGCTATGTGATCCTACTTTTGGTTAAAAACTACAGACTTCATACAATGTACCCAGATAGCAAAATGTTCACAAGAATTGTCTCTGTGATGTTGAGTGTGATGGGAGGCATACTTTTTGATAAAATCTTTATTGTCTAATTAACTTGACTTTTTCCTACATTGACAAAAAATTAGTAAAACTAATTCTGATAATTTTTCAAAGAAAATCATGTGCATTTATAAATTAGTATAGTTATAATTTTAGCGTTCATTGAGAAAAATGCATGGAGAAGCAGCTGTTATAATTTCATTAAATCTTTTTTTAAATTTTATTAAATCTTTAAAATAGATGTGTAAATCTGACAAGCAACAGCATACATTTAAAATATGCTAATGTATGTATCTGCCAAGAGGTTATTACGGTCTGTTGGACTTGTTACAGTAACGACAGTCCCACATGACCCTAAGGCGGGAAGTAATCTGTTATCTCCATTTCCTTTACCTGAGACACGTCATGAACTGTTGGTCAAGAGTTTGCAAAAATGTTTCCAAAGGTGAAGCTATAGTTTATGCAATAATAGTTAATTTCTTAAGCTTTTCCTGCTCTTGAAATGGAAATGAGCTTATGTCAGAATGCAGATGTCGTTAGTATCATTCTGTTACTAGCAACTCACATGTTTAAAGCCTATTAAAAATTATGGATTCCATGCAATTCACACTATTTAAATTGTCAATCCACAATTAACATGGAATCCAATCCTTTTAAATGATTTCATAATAACTTTTCCATGTTTTATGAAAATTGAACCATGAAGTTGAATGATGATAATGAAATCGCTTTTCATCTTCCTTAGATGTGACTTTTTCCCAGAATTTCCAGTGACTACCTTTGAAATACATGATGTTGACAAGCTTCTGAATTCAAAGAAACATATTTTACTTGTAGTTATTAGCAAAATAATTGTGTTGACATTATACTTTGTGAAACAGAAATTTTTTTCTTTCTGGACTTCGTAGTATCTATTTTAGAAGTGTGGATTATCTTATAACATGCTGCTCTCTGATAGGTGATGTTAATGTTAATGGCCATTCATTTTTACCTTCATTCCTTTGTTCTCCCATTCAGAAAATGTTCAGGCATTAGTATGTGCTAAGAACTTGGAATATGACAATGACCAAGTGTCTGCCCTCACATGGATTAAATTCCATTGCAGGCTGGTCTCTGGTCATGAGAAGCTCACTTTTTAGTTGGGGAGGAGACAGATAGGATCCAAATTATTTCAGTGCAATGTAGTGCCTCCTACCACTCCATGCTGACCTGAGTGAAGACCGCCTGATGGATGTGACGCCTGGGTGTTACAAAGAACATTTCCCAGATGGAAAAGCATGGAAATAGTGTCTAAGGATAGCCCCCATGTCAATAGTGGCTTTCTTTGCCCAAGGAAGACTGTATTTGTGTTTTGGAAAATGAACAAAACAAGGTATTTAACATTTTACTAGATGGTATCAGTAAAGAAGTCCAAGACTATCAGAGATTCTTACCACTTCAGAGCCAGAAGGTATCTTTGAGATTATTTTATTTTTGAAATTATTTTCCCCAACCTTTTTTTCTTTTTTAAGATGAAGAAATGAAGTTTCAGAAAGTCCCAACACAGATTTAAGGCATAGCTGGGAGAAGCTTCTCCTCCTGGGCAGGAATCAGCTGCTGTCCTTGAACATTCTGGACAGTTTTATGCTGAGTTATCCACACTTGCAAAGCATATGCAGGCCAGAGCTATTCATTCTATAGTCATTTATATCACAGATAAAGCTTAGCTGTGGTCTTCCCTGTGGGGTTGTGAATATATATTTCACCTTAAAACACGTTGATTATATATTGATTTCAGTCACATATTTATTGTATATGCCACAAAGTTCATTTGAATTGTCTGTGTTTTGGAAAAACAAAAACAAAATACACTGTTGAGAGAGCTTCCCAGATGAAAGTACTCAGGTCCACTGTATCTCGGCTTTATTTCTACTGAAGTTTTTCACAGGCTTATCACACTGCCTTCTATATTGGGCTTTGCCTAGGAAAGAAACTGTTTTTGACTTACCTGGATTTCAAAGAAGTATGGTATGAAACTCAAGGGACAAGACATTCTGGACCCAGGCACTTACTGTTTTGCAGTGCAAAGATTTTCTCCCCTGGAGTCATAGAATAAGCCAGAAAGGTAGGAGGACTTCCCGGCAAGGTCTCTGTTGGGATAAAATGGTGGAGAGAATGCAGTGGCGGTAATAATGAGGGTGAGCTTATCTTTCAGGTCATAGATTGGGTCAGTGAGTTTATGGAACAAAACAATTCATTCCTACTTTACAAAATGTCAAATGAGAATTATTTTACAAACCCGAAACATATTAACAACTAGAGAATGAGGCATAATAAAAAGCAGCCATGTGTGTTTCAAAGTGATCTTGGGTGTTAGACCTTCACAAGAATATTGCATGAATTGGAACATGAAAGAGTAGGAGCTGTGATAATCATTCATCTTTCTTCTGGACAACCTCCTTCCTGTCCTGGCTGCCTCGTCCATTGTCTTGGTCAGTACAGGGCATGTGCGTGGACAGAGGAGTGCTGAGGCGGCAGTGCTGCCCTGCTGTGGGAAGCGATCTGTTCTCTCCATTTCCTTTCCGTTGCCTCAACGTTGCTTTCTAAGTAATCTACAGCATTAATTTTCTGAGTAAGTAATTTCCTTTTCCCTCTCTTTAAAAATAATTGTTTATGGCTGTCTTGGTGCCAAAAATATCACAGTCTGGTGTTCAGGAAGGAGAATGCCATGAACGGGGAGTTGGAACTCCCAGAGATGTTCTCGTGCCCTGTGTCTGGGATTCCTGGTTCTTTACAACCTTGAACTTGGTGAAGTTTGACAATAAAAGATTTATTAGTTTCAGTTCATTGACTCTCTTTGCTTCCAGAACTATAACTTCATTCATTTGCTTCTTTTTCTAGGAATCATTTAAAAGTCAGCCCTCATTGGAAATGATTTTAAAAAATGTTTCAATTGCTTCTTTGAATAAGAATGCTTTAGCTTCTTTTGACAATGTGAATTTCCAATATGAAAATGTCACTGTATTAAACTATTAATTGCTGTGTAACAAATAACCCCCAAACATGTTAGAATAAAACAACATATGCCCATTATCCCACAGTTTCTCTGGGTCACAAGTCCAGGGAGTTGGGTCTGTGGCTTTAGGGTCTTAAAATGTTAGCTAAGGCTGTGAACACCTCCGGGTTAGATTGGAACAGAATCTGCTTCTGGACTCTCCTCCCCGACGGAAGTACTGAGCTGTTCATGGGTTGCTGAGAGCAGAGCTGCAATTCCTCTCTGACAGTTGGCCACAGACCATCTTCCATTCCTTGGCTTGGGAGCCCTCCAACATGGCTGCCTGCTTCACTAGAGCCTGCGGGAGAGAGTCTGCCAGCAAGGTGGAAGTCCCAGTCTTTTACAACCTAACCACAGACGTGACATCCCTTCCCCTTGGGCAGGTTCTTTTAATTAGCAGTGCACTTGCAGGGGAGCAGAACCTATAAGAGCACAAGTAGCATGAATTGGGGTCATGAGAGTCACTTTGGAATCTGGCACATACACTCATTTTCTATGAGAACTTCCAGTCCAAAGATTTGATTTACTCACATTAAATTTTAGCTCTGTAACCTTGGAGAAATTCCTTAATGCCCCCTCCAGCCTCACTTTCATTATTTATAAACATAAATCTGTAAAATAAGGATTAAAACAGTGCCTCGCTCTCCTAGCATTGTTTTGAAAGTTAATTCAAATAATTCTCGCAAAAACAATTAGCAGTATGTTCAAATAATGAAGTGTTAACAGTGGTCTAAGTTTTTCAGAATGCTAAAATGCTTATGAAAACATTTCTAAAGAATTTTTAATTTGACCTCTCAGTTAATACATATCTGAAACGCATTATATAGTATCTTCCTGAACAGTTTATGCTAAGCAGAATCGCATCTTGAGTATTTATGGCCCTCTTTGTAGAATCTCATTATTGCTTTGTGTTGGTGAGATATGGTAATATTTTTAGTGGCCTTTGAGACGTTTGAAGTTATTTGCCTGCTTATGTGACCCCAAACTGCTCTAAATTCTGAGTGCTTGTATCTGTTTATTATTATTATTTTTTTCTTTCTTGATCATATTCTGCTATCAAGTACATTCCATTTTTATCCCTGGGATGCATGTAGCAGCCCTCTGCCTTCCAACTTTTTGGTTTCTCACATCTTTTGGACTTTAAGTGGAGAGGGCATAACATGTGTTCGTGCTTGAGAGCATAAGCTAATCCTAGTGTGACTCTCAACGTTCATTCCCTCTTGCTACCTGTGGATAGTAAGTACTTAAGTATTTAACTAAAGGTATTAAGCTCCCTATATATCATCAATTATTTGGCAAATTAGGTTATGCATATATTTTTGTGGTGATTCATACACGATTAGTACAAAGTTAGTTATAGCTATTTTACATAAATTATTTACATCAATTTATTAGGATATTCTGAAATATAAAAACACATAAAGAGGCTATACAGTTGGCCCTCTTTGTGGAACACAGTACACAGCATCTGTAAAATTTTGATGGTTCAAGTACGGTGATGTTTCATTCTTGGATTACATCAAATGTAATTTGTGTTAAATCCCATAGGAGTTCCTTGAGTAAAGGGAAAACCATGCTACTTGTCTCCTATCCCCACATAGGATTCGGGGGCGATTTTCTTTCTCTGTCTCAAAATGTTACTACATCTTGGTTTCAAAGGTTTCTGTTCTATAGGAGGTATTTGAACTCACTTTTGAGTTGAAAATAGAACACATTATGCTCAGTTTAATCTGAATCCTCACTAAGAACAATTATTAATATAAACGACTGCATTAGTCAGAACCAATAGGAGTTATATGCATATATGGGGGGAAGAGAGAAAGAGAGAGAGAAAGCTATGTGAAAAGGATTTATCGTGAGAATTAGCTTCTGCAGTTACAGAGGCTAGTCCCATGATGTGCTGTGAGAAGCGGGGACTCTAGTGGTATAATTGAGTCAGGGTCAAAGACCTGAGAACCAGAGGAACAGACTGACGTGGGAGGCCTGAGAACCAAAGGAACTGAAGCTGTAAGTCTTAGAGTCTGAAGACCCGTGAACTTGGCATTCTAATGTCCAAAGGGCAGGAGAATATGGGTGTTCCAACCCCAGAAGAGAGGAGGCAAGTTCACCTTCCCCTGCCCTTGTTCTACCTGGGCCCCAGAGTCTGAGGTGCTGCCTGCCCACCTTGGGTCCTTCCTTAATGCATTGATCCAAATGCCACCCTCACCCTCATATGAGATGCACCAGGAATAGTGCCTTACCAGCTACCCAGGCAGCCCTTAGCACGAGGGGCCAAAATCACCATCACACAAACCAAAGCCTGAATGTCAATATAGGGGTGGAAACGGTTTAACAGATATGGAAAAGGACAACATAGTTCACATCCCATGGGTCAGGAGCATGACTGAAAGATGTGGACTGAGAATGTTGTTTCATTTTGACCATGAGATCCTGTTATTATTCTTATGCATATCAATTAGAGTAAATAAAAATATACATATAGGGAGATGTGTTCCCTCATCGTTTTCTCATACCCGTGATTGAGTGGCCCCTTTGGTGTCAGAGATAAGCATAGTGCAAGTGAATGTTATGAGCAGCTGTGTAGTCTAGAAGTAAGAAGGAGAAAAGGAATGAGGGGAAGAACAGGGGCTCCCAGGAGCCAAAAGGGCCAGAGTGTGTCCCAGTGGAGGGCAGGCCACTGGAGGGCAAGCGTGGGAAAGGGCCAGAGTTGTCCCAGTGGAGGGCGGCCATGGGAGCAGGGACCTCAGGCTCACAGAGGGAGAGACAGGAACACGAGCTCAAGCTCTCAATTTGGAACCATTGACATCAAATCCCAGCCCCGTCACTCATTAATGTGAGGGCTGAGATGAGTTAGTGAACATCTCTGCATTTCCGTTGCCTCACCTGTGATGGAAGCAGCCATAGAGTTTTGTGAGCACTGAAGGAAACATTTACAAGTATTGCTATTAGCGGAGTGCTGGGCACTTGTTAAGTTTTCTGTATATTTTCATGTCTTACTTTAATATAATCTAGGGCAGAAGTTTGTAAACTTTTTCTCTAAAGGGCCAGATAGTAAATATTTTAGGATTTGGATGCCAGGAGGCAAGTTGAGAATATTATGTGTCTCTTTACCTAAAAAGAGATAAGGAAAATTTCTACAAAATTTTTATCAATGGAATTCAAAATACAATGATGGAATTGGATATGGTTTTTTGTGATACAGATCTACTAATGAATATAATGGAACTCTTTTGCTGGGAAAATGACTAATGAAAATGATAGAACTCTTTTTGTGAAACCCTTAATTGGGATTCAAAGTGACTGTTCTCTATTGCTAGATGTTTTGAAACTGTTCATCTGTAGAATAACCTTCTTAGTTCATAAGCAGGCTGTACAAAACCAGGCCGTGGGCCAGATTTGGCCGGCAAGCTTTTATTTACTATCTCTAGCACTGTGGCTCTCAATTTTTCTTTTATGATCTCACCGCTGAGATTAAACGTCAGTGAACACAGACAGTGTTCACACATGTGACACACTCCCATCGCACGACCAAAATGTATACACTTCCCAGCACAGTAGCTGCAACCACACACTTTTGTGTGGCACAAAAGAAGAAAATGTCACACCAGGCGAAGCCTTTAGTGTTATAACTAATATAGTAACAAATGCCTGGGATGCCCATCACCGCACATCATGCCTGGCCATTATGTTGTGACAGCAGGTTCCAAAATTTAGACAAGGTCCCCACGTACAACCTAAAACCACAGTTGACATCTGCAAGGAACTTCCAGAAGAAAAGAGGTGGTAGTGTAGGTAAATGGAAATTTTTTTTCCTTTTTTTTTTTTTTTCATACACTAAGGATGATAAAATAGACAGCTGAGCTCTAGGACCAGAGGTCCTATGTCTCCGCCTACCAACAACAGCCTCCTCTTATGTACCGATTAATGATCCTTTCCTGAGTTCCAGAAGGGTAAATCCACCCACCTGTTGGGCATCTCTCCCTGGATCCCCTGTAGGTATCACAAACAGATGCCATAATAATGAACTCAGCATCCAGATAGATCTCGAATCTCTTTCTTGCTTTCCATCCCTAATATCACTCTGGTTCAGCCTCTCTCACTCTACCACCCTTACAATGCACAGTGGCTCATCCCCTAGTTAGGAATAGGCTGAGTTTCCTTACTCTGGGCTTTCAGACCCACATACTGGGAATCGTACCAGCCATTCTAGCTTCATCACTATGCACATGTTATACATACTCCAGCATCAACGAATTGCCTGTCATTTGCTGCAAACTCCATATATTTTTCTTGCCTCCCTCTGTTCTCTTTGCAGATAATTCTCCCAGTCCCCAGACCTGGAATGCCCCACATCTACTTCCTGGCTTTCCATGACTTCCCCTTTCCTGCAGGTGAAATTCAGGTCTACTCCTATAGTACCAAGCATGTCTTACCCACCACACTGAATTATGATAGTCTCTGCTGTGTCTGTCTCCCCTCCTGTGCGTGGAGTGGCTTGAGAACTAGCACTGTGTCTTATGCAAAGGAGCCACTCAGTTGGCGTTTAGTAATTGAATGACCTTGGCAGAGTTGGCCGTGTGGCTATTGGGGCTTCATCACCACAAGGTGGAAGGAGTGAAGATAAGCGAGCAGGAGCCAGTGACCTAACACTTAAAAGGCTTCTCCTGAGCCCTCGTCTCCACTATCTTGGATAAATGCATCACTGTTTAGAAATGAAATTGTTCCTGTTTTAAACTTGACTTTCATCGTCTCTGGTGCATCTTTCTTTAGAACATACTTGCTCTACTCAAATAGAAAGAGGAATTACTGACTTTTTTATCCACTGATTTTTGTCTCAGGATGGATCTTTATTTTTTTCTATCCTCATCAAACCAAAGAAATAATAGGCAAAGGAATTAATTTCCTAATTGTTAGGCACTAATGAAGAGACGCAATACACTGTAAACCCACCGCTTCTACCGTGATGAGCAGGACCACCTGAGCGGAGGACAGCTTTTCTCTAAGAAGCTTTTCCTTCTCACACCAATGATAATAAACAATTCTGGTGTAAAAGTTGCCTTAAGTGACTATGAAACAATTTAACACTCGTTTGCTCTAAGGATCATATCCACAGCACAACACAGGACCAAAATTAAGATTGGCCTCAGATTTGCTAATTCCGGGGCCGTGTCTGCCTTCAGGGGGCAGCGTTGGCCGTGTGAGGCAGGCTACACATAGCTCCACGGAGCTGCGCCCCTCACACCCCAAAAGCACAATGAATATTCAGTGCAAATTCACAGGGAGACTCTAGGGATAAGGAAAAGCTGAGGCAATAAGATCAAGAAGCACATTATAGAAAAGCAAGCTGAAAAATTCAGAGGAGGTTCCTTATACTAAAATATAATGTAAGCAAGTTCTCGGAGAAGTTGTATCTTCATTCCCCACCGCTCGCCTTTGCTAACTTGGCTGTTATTTTCAACATTGTTCTATTAGTTACATGTGTAAAAACGAGGCTCCAACAACATCATGCTGTGGGGAAGATACATATTTTATAACAAAAACAAATGCCCCTGGAAAGCATCTGCACAGATAATACTGAAATAAATCACAGCAGAACCTCCCTAGCTGACCCTCCCCTACACTGACACCCCCTACGCTGACCGCCTCCTTAAGTTGACCGAGTTTTCATGGACCAGACACGCACCACATGTGCATAGCGGCTTCTACTGTATCTGATTGTGAACAAAGTAACATTTTAATCTAAAAAGAGGTGATAGGCATATATATAGCAAGAAATCTTACAACATTCATACGTTTTTGTTAATGCCTTTTGTCATATTTTCCTCCAGAAAACTTTACTATATTTTGTCATGTTTTGTCCTCTTCAGCTTCATAATAGTACTTAAAAGGTATTTGTCCCATTGCTTTGATTAATAAATTTACAGTTTAACAGGGTCAGAATCAGAAATTTGGGAGGGTGTTTTGTTGTTGTCATCTTTCCCCCAATGTTGAGGAAAGGAATACCTTTAAGTTATCCTTTTTCTTTCCCCATGGATGATATCCTATGGGTAGTGTGCAAAAACCTAAAGGCAAGTCCTACCTTTTGCCTAAAGAGTAGCATTGTCACAGATTTGTTATCTCCTAACCTCTGAAGTAGAAACTTAGTAAAGAGTCAGAGTGATGGTGAACCGTCCTGTTCTGAGGTTGTGCCGGAGGTGGGGCTAGAACACCCACTGTGTGGTGCACTCACAGCATGCCACATTTCTCCATGAGGACCAGGCCAGGCCAGGCTCCGCTCAGCTCTGCACCCCTGAGCACTGTACCCCCAGCGGTGGGTGCTGGTGTAGACTAAAGAGTAGAGCTGTAGATAGACCTCAAAGCCCCGAAAGGTGGACGTTTTGATCCATCTGACTTCCATTTCAGGGCAGGCAAGGCTCAATTTGTCAAAATGACAAAAACAGTATGAGTCAATAAGATACATTGTTGAGGGAAATGTTCCCAGGTATTGATCCAAAATATTGGCATGATATTTAAAAATATTTGCCAAAGTCATAAATCATTCTAATTCCATGAACAGACGAATGGCCGGACCTAGAGGTGTAGGTGCTCCTGGGAGAGGCCTCCTGGCATTCTCTGCTGACTGGCCACATGGCCTTTGACAGGCGACTCTCTGTGCGGCCAGCTGCCTCCTGGCAGGGGAAGCGAGAAGCCTGCAATTCCAGGGACACTCAATACTTGGGACTGGAATTCTCTAATAAATAACACTGTATCAGTGTAGCTAATTATCACTACTCCAGCGCATGCCTTGAGTACATCCATCTGGTACCTTCAAAATCGACCCACTGTGGTGTGATGAATGTATGTATTGTGAGCAGGGAAATCCTCCCAAGGAGAAATTTAGCATTACTCAGTATGAGATGCAGAAATCCTTCATTAATTGGTGCCCGGCTCATCTGTAGCTTCTTCATGTAGAGTTTCTATTCAAAATGTACTCATGGAAATGACGATCAACCAAGTCAACAATTTCATCCTACAGGCACCACATAAATAATGTGATTTTTAATTCAGCATGGTGTATGCAAAAGACTTTAAAACGAGTGGCTCTCTTGTGGTAATGACATTGAAATCGTAAGAATTTCTATCTTTAAAAATATTCCACAGAAAGATTGGATGAGGCTAAGGAGACATGACAATAAATGCAGTGGGACCCTGGACTGGACTCTGGACAAAAGGAGAACATTAGTGTGGGCAGTTGGTGACATTTGAACAAAGATTTGTAGAGTCATTGATAATATTTGCAGCAAGGTTATCTTCCTGGTTTGAGAATGGGACTATTGTCATATAATATGTTAACATTTGGGAAAGCACACTGATGGGTATATGAGATCCCATTTGCTATTTTTGAAACTTTCTTGGTTATTTTTGCAAATCTGAAATTATCTCAAAGTTAAATAGTTACAAATATTTCATCAATCAGATTTTTCATTATCTTTATTCACCTTCCAAAAGGTCAGTTTAGTTCTCACTATAGTATTTACTTCTGATTATAATTTGACACTCGGTATGGAATCACAGACTACTAAACCTGGATGGACTTGTTCCATTTGTTGGTGGAGAAAGGAAAAAACAAAAAGATGTATTTAGCTATTAGTAACTAGCCAATTCTGTAGCCAATTCTGCAGGCTGCCTCCCAGTATTCGCTTGCCTGGGCTTTCTTCCCATCCAAACCGTAATTTATTCAGGGCCGCAGGGTGCCCGACCTGGGTAATGGAACATCCTGGCCTCTGACTTCCCACTTTCTCTTGCATCTGGGGAGGACCATGTGAGCCTGTTCTGGCCAATAATATAAAATGAGAGGCTGTAGGAAGGGCTTCTAGGAGAACTTTGCTCTCCTAATAAGAGGAACATGTGCATCTGGTACCCCCCCCCCATATTTTAACACCTTGAATACAGCTACAGTACATGGAATTCTGGCTGCTGAGTCTTGGCCATGAGGCAAAACCCAAGAAAACTGCAGAGAGGGCAGCACCAAGGCAATCCTCCAACAAGTAGCTACCAGACATTTTGGTAGGAGAAGAACATAAACCCTTATTAATTTAAGTCAGTGTTGTGTTTTTAATTATTGGAAGACTTCAGTGGCCATTGCAACAACAACAAAAATTAACTAATGGGAATTAATTAAACTGAATAGCTTCTGCACAGCTAAGGACACAACAAGTGAAGCAAAAAGACAACCTTCAGAATGGGAAAAGATATTTGCAGGGTATCAATCTGACAAAGGGATAACTAGCATCAACAGGAAGCTCAAAAATCAACAAAAAAAGAGTAAACAATCCCATCTACCACTGGGCAAGAGAACAGAACCCTCTCTGAGGAAGACAGATGAATGGCTAACAAACATTTGAAAAAAATGCTTATCTTCCCTGATCATCAGAAATGCAAATCAAAACCACCCTGAGATATCACCTCACTCCAGTGAGACTAGCTCACGTCACAAACTCTCAAAGCTGTAGATGCTGGTGTGGATGTGGAGAGAAGCAAACACCTGTACACCGCTGGTGGGACGGCAAACTGAAACAACCTTTTTGGAAGGAAGTATGGAGAGTCCTCAAAGAACTCAAATTAGACCTTCATTTGATCCTACAATCCTATTAGTAGGACCCAGAAGAAAAAAAAATCCTTTTCTCATAAGGACATTTGCACTAGACTCTATATCACAGCTCAATTTATAATCACCAAAATGTGGAAACAAACTAAATACCCACCAACCTAGGAATAGATTACCAAGCTGTGGCATATGTATACTGTGGAATACTGTTCAGTCACTAAAAGAGATGGAGACTTTACATCTTTTGTATTAACATGGATGGAGGTAGAACACATTCTTCTTAGTAAAGCATCACCAGAATGGAGAAGCAAGAATCCAATGTACTCAATTCTAATATGAAGGCAGTAGATGATCTCATACTAGGTGGAGGGTAGAAGAATGAGGGAGAGGGGAGGCGGGAGGGTGATAGGGGTCACAGTGTATGGCACACCTCTTGGGGGAGGGACACAATCATAAGAGGGACTTTATCTAACAAATGCAATCGGTGTGACCTAATTCTTTGTACCTTCGATGAATCCCAAACAATAAAAAAAAATTATTGGAAGCTGAAAACATTTCCAATTTATCTAGAAGTTTTACATAAACTAATTCATTTCGTTCTTACAGGCATAATTACCATTGTTCCATTATACAGATTGGGAGACTGAGGATTATGGAGATTATTTCATTTCTCATAGCCATAGAGGAGAGAGGGGATCTGTAACTGGCATCTAAGCATGCCTGGCTCTAAGGCCTTTCCTTTTTCACCATACCACACAACCTCTGGGTGGTTATTTGTACTCAGCACATATCAGGTACTATGGTACATTAGAAAACCTGGCCAGAGCTACCAGTAGTTGGGGGGTTGTATAGCTCAGCAAGTGAGGCTTTTAAAGGATATTCCACATCTATAATTTAGTTTTATCATCGCACAATCCCGTGGAGCAGTTAAAACTACCTTTCTTCCTTGTTATTTGTACCTGAGACTTCTCTGCCACAAAAGCCATATGACTAGCCTGGGGTCACATAGTGAGTCATGGTGGGCTTGAGAAGGGAAACCAGCTTCTTGGCACCTTGCGAGTCTGCTGTAGTGCAAGATGTTTGCTGTGACCTTCTCCCGGAACAATACATCTTATTGATGCTCTCACTTTTCACTTTTATGATGCATGCAGCCTTGTCTGCCCTGAAATGGAAATCAAACAACTTAAACCAGTGGAAGAACATAATTTTGAATATTTTTAGTGAGACTCTAGTTTTCTTTGTTTGTTTGTTTTTTAATCAGACAAATATTGTCCAGCACACCTTCATGTGTGATGCCACTTTGGCAGTACATACTTCTCAAATCTGTGGCCTCATGAGGATAAGTGTAGGACATCTGAGAAGCGATCAGCAGTACAGGGCTATATTGAAGTTTAGGAGAAGGACAGACATCAGGACATCATAAATAGAAAACGCTCTGGCTGGGAATGAGCAGATCTGGATTTCAGGCCTGTTCTTCTAAAAACCTTGGGTGCTGTATAGCATAGATCAATACCGAGGAAGGGGCTAGGGTGCTATTTTTGAAAAATGTTTGCTGCCCTCCTCTGCCAGATACTTTATGGTTCCAAAACCACAGTTATCTGAATTAATGGATGGTCAAAAAATGCACTAATTTTTGTTTTTAATTTTTTTATTTGTATAAGTTTATGGGGTACAAGTGTAATTTTCTTATGTCCATGTACCACACAGTGGCGAAGTCAGGGTTCTTAGGGCGTCCATCTCCTGCATAACATACATTGTGCACATTGGGCACTTTCTTACCATTCACACCTCTCCCCCGCCCTTCTGAGTCTCTGTTGTCCATCATTCTACGCGTACGTCCACATGCACAACTTGAAACCTGCAGTGTTTGTTTCTCTGTTTCTGATTTGTTTCACTTAAAATAATGGCCTCCAACCTGGTTCTTTGTACCCTCATTGAATCCCCAACCATAAATGTATTAAAGAAAAATAAAGTAATATCCTCCAGTTTTATCCGTGTTGTAAAAAATGTGACTTTATTCTTCTATATGGTTGTATTAAACTGATTTTTTAATAATGAAACAATCCATAAATGAACAAAAAGTCTCAAATCATTGATAAATTACATGCGAAAGCTGCTGGCGTGTTACTAGCACACATGCCCTATACTCCTGGTTTTCTAGCAGCGTCCACTTCCTCTTCTGCTCCAATTACTAGTGCAGGAAGATTAAACCTGAGAAAGATGACAGGGTTGACAAGCGGTGGCATCACTGTCCATGTGTCTGGAGGCTGAGCTGCACAATACTTGATACGTCAGCAAGAAAAGAGCACTGGATCGGATCATAGTCTGGATTCAGTGACAATCCTGCTTCCTTGGTGAGGGAACAGACAAAACCCCCTCTTTCCATGGCATAGAAGATAAATAGCTAAACTAAACAGCTGTATGTATTCTCACCACACAGAGGCAAGATTGAAAAAGCCTGCCTTTGGAGCAAACATTCTTAAATTAGAGCCCCCGGCTCAGCCACACAAGCTTATGTCAACTTGGGCCAGATATTTAGACCCCAAGTCTATTAAAAAGAGAATGTTAATACTCTCTTCATGGAGTGACTGCAAGAACTTAAAAATGTATTGGCATAGATTGGCTCCGTGCCTGTAGCACAGTGGTTACGGTACCGGCCACATATACACTGAGACTGGCAGGTTCAAAGCCAGCCAGGCCTACTAAACAACAATGACAACTGCAACAAAAAATAGCCGGGTGTTATGGTGGTACCTATAGTCCCAGCTACTTAGGAGGCTGAGGCAAGAGAATTTGTTTGAGGTTACTGTGAGCTGTGATGCCACAGCACTCTACTGAGGGTGACATAGTGATTCATTCTCTCTCTCTCTCTCTCTCTCTCTATATATATATATATATATATACATATATATATGACTTTATTCTTTTATATGGTTGTATATGGTTCTATATATATGCATAGATTATAGCACAGTGCCTGACCAGACTCAATGAGTGATTGGAGTTAGTGGAGGAAAAAGCTCGTTTTCATCAATCTTCCACCGACTTCTGCCCTTCCACCAAATACCCTTCCTAATTCCCCTTCTTCGTCTCTGCTGCTTCTGTTTATCTCTAGCTTGACATGTGGTCTTTTAGAGCCACTTAAGTTCTCCAAAGACCTTTATAGGGAACCAGAGTTCTGGAATTTGTGTGACCTTTCTTTTCAAGATCTAAATGGGTGAAATTTAAACAGAAAGGAAAGGCCAGATTAAAAAAAAAAAAGTTCCTTTACCTGCGTTACACCCATTCACTTCCACCCCCCTTACTGAGTTGGGCTTTCCTCCTATTAATATTTTATTATAAACATTTTCCCAAACCTCAGACGAAGAAGGGGAATTAGGAAGGGTATTTGGTGGAAGGGCAGAAGTCGGTGGACGATTGATGAAAACGAGCTTTTTCCTCCACTAACTCCAATCACTCATTGAGTCTGGTCAGGCACTGTGCTATAATTAATATTTTATCATAAACATTTTCCCAAACCTCAGAGAATTTTTAAATAATGAAAGAAATTATCAGTGACCTAGATTATAATCTACTGAGCTCCATATTGATAGCTGCTGTCATCTCATAGCAGGGCAAGGGTATATAAATGAGATGTGGGGTCGACACAATCCTCTCTACCTGGAAAGGAGGGTGCGTACGGGAAGAAAATATTCCCTGGACATCTCAGTCAATTTGACCCAGTGGGCAGAAGAGTGCAAAGCTGTGGGGTGCCTCATACAGATCCCCAGTGGTCCCATGTTCCTTCATCCCCTTTCCCTCTCTTTGCACGTGGATTCTGTATTCTATATTTTATTAGTGTTTTATTGAGGCTGCAGCAAATTACATTTAGTGACTGAAAAATATAAACCTATTCTTTTATAGATCTGAAAGTCGAAAGTGTAAATCAAGGTGTTGGTCGGACTGCGTTCCTCCTGAGGTTCTGAGTGAAAAATCTGTTTCCTTAAATTGTGGGGAGGCTTCTAGAGGCCACTTCATTCCTCGACTTAGGACCCTTCCTCACCCCATCATCACATCCCCTGTTACTGCCTCTGACCCACTACTTTCCTCTTCCAAGGACTCCTGTGATTACAGGGGCCCACCTGGAGGATCCAGGGCAATTTCCTTTGCTCAATATTCTTACCTTGATCTATGCATTTTACCAGGGAAGGAAGCGTGCTCCAGGGTTTCTGGGATTAGGACATGGATCTCTTTGGGGGGATCATTATTTCCCCTATTGTATATATTAACCTAGATAATGGTTTTTATTTCAGGTTTATTGCTCTCCTGTGAGCTCCATTCCCCGGTTCACCTGCCTGGCCCTGACTTCAGAATCTATTTCTACCTTTGTGAATTCCGTCTCTGGGCTTGGCAGGCCCCCGGCATAATGTGGAGTCCATATTTCTGTCCTGACTTGATACATCTAGCCAGTCTATTGTTTTTCTAAGGTCATGTTGCTTTAATGAAACTATATTCATTTGATCACGTGGAGATTTTTAAATTAACTTAAGTAATGACAATAATAATTTAACAAGAAGCAATGAGTAATTACCAAGTATGAAAGCAACAATTTTTCTTTGCCTTCTCTGTTCTCCCTACTGAATGTGGAGGTAGAAGTAGGCACATTTTTTTTTTGGCTGTTGTCCATGGTCCTGAACTGCCCCAGCAGCCAGGGTTCAGTTGTTTCTCTTGACCCCTAGGACACAGACAACTTCTGTCTGGTTTCTCTCTCTCTCCTAGAAATTCTGAAGCAAGTGAGGAAAGAAGTAGAGTTGTGAAAACTTTAGCCCTCAACACATTCATAATTAGAGAACAGAGAAACATTTTGACATAATTTTTAAATAATTGAAACTGTGAAAAATGGATCACAATTGATCACAGTCTAAACACCAAATAGCTAAGTGGAAAGGTAGGACATTTGTGCACTGAGCAATACAAAGAGTGTGCGAGTCAACACAGGCATTGGGCAAGAGAGAGGGTAAAATGTGGCGATTAATGGGCTGTAATGAGTTGATAGCACAAAAATACTTGGAATTGGGCTTTTTATTTGTCATTTGCTGGAAAATACTATGTTGTGTGATTTATTACATGTGTGTTTGTGTCACGCATTTTTGATAGCTCTATTGTGTTTTTGGAAATTACTGTCCCACATTCACCCCCACACACACACGCACAGACACAGACAACAGGACAAAGATGGGGGGAGTTGGTGGGGAATATCCTATCTCATAAATTATTTCCCACTCTTCACCTCCATCACATCAAACAAAAATCTATATTTTTGATTCTTGACCTAATCTGTGATATTTATTATTCATTAGCTTTTCGTTCTTTAGGGATGGGACATAACGGGAATCAGAAATGGATTTAGGGTGCTAGATGTCAGTGATTCATATCATTTGGTAGAGAAGCATATAGATTTCACAAAAACCAGTTACTACTCCTTTGTTTCAGTTAATTTGTAATTTCAGTGAGGCATGACAATGGGCTATGAGCCAGGAATGTCTGAGGCACATATTTTTTATAATTAAAAACAGCGATAGCAGTCTTTTTACATGTTGATAAAGTCAAGTCAAGGCAACCTCATTGCAATTATATTATCAAAGGATCTTGATTATTTTCCCACACTCCATTCATTGTCAATTTGCTTTGGACACACCAGAGACTCTGGACATGCAGGTGCAACTGTAGTCTGATTATGTAATTTTCCACTTGAAATTACTGGGTTTTTAACAAATAAGGCTTAAAACAGATTTCAATTTTTATTATCTGTCAGGGTTAAAAGTAGATACCTGCAACGTGTCACGCATTTCCTTATTGCAAAATGTGAGCCAAGGTTTTGTTCTTAAAAAAGAATAGTCATAATGGTAATAAAACTGGACAATAAATAAATAAATCTGAATCCAGAGCCCTTTGTTAAGTAAAATATTCCAGAAGGAAGTCAGGGTACATACTCCTCAACACTTGGACTAATAAATTGTGAGTGTGTGGCTCGTTTGCAGAATTAGCATCACACAGACATGCATGTAGGTTTTTATCCTAATTGCTGTTGCCTCCCAAATCTCATTTTGCTCAGGGCACACCTCCATTCTATAACTAGTTAATAACGAATATTATGATTTAACGTCCATGTTTCCATGGAAACAACCAATTATAAGTATAACCTGAAGAGATGGAAGACAGCTGCCAGAACCCTCCAGAGGAAAAAAGTGATCTGGGTTGGCAACCATCTAGAAACGTTGCCTGCTGAAGGCTTTTGCCAACTTCCCCTAGCCTCGGCCTGCACGTTATATCTGAACAAACATCTTGCACCCATTTGCTAAGCACTGCATCTGTAATACATTCTAAAAGGATAATTGTGTCTGGGGCTCACATATGTGATGGTGAGGCAGGAAAAAAATTCTCACTTTTTTTTGGTATAATTTCTCTCATATGTTTCTTATAACTTCATGGCACCAACATCAACACTAGAGAAAGAAAAGAACCTTAAGTGGGCTAGCTCTTTTCAGAAGTATATTCATAAGTTCTACTTTAAATATTCTGGTCTCTGTTGTTTATACATGACAATGCAAAATGCTAACATTTATGAGGATAATAATTACAGAACTAAAATAAAATCTGTAAGCCGTCAGTTGGGAGTTTTGCTATTGAACGCATGTCTACCTGTGGCACTCTGACAATAATCCGTGTATACCTGTGGCACTCTGACAATGCATGCACCTTAACATTGCCTTTCTGAGCCCTCTGTGTACAGGTGTGCTTTGTTTTCAGGAAGCTCAACCTGCAAGCATAAGGCATTTCCAAAGGAGATGAATCAACCTGAAGATGATTCAGGTTGAACTAGACTGTACATACATCATTCCATTCATCTTACTAACCCAGGGATGGCGAGTGTTTTCATTGGCATTTTACATGTGAATAAACAGAGGTAGAAAGTGCAGGGATTCACTGAAAGTCACACACTAAGGTTAGTTGTGGGACTAGGGCAAGCCCCACCTTACACCTCCAGATCCAGGGATGTTCTCACTCTGCAGTAGGGCTCCTCTGCTAGCTCAGAATTGAATGCACCTGGGTATCAACCCTTATTATATCAGATAATGAAGTACTTGAATCTTAACTCCAAAACGTGTTTATGCTTGAGCCTCATCTCTTGGTGATATATGGATAACGTATTCCCTATCATCTACCTGTGCCTTTCTCCTATTTGTACTTAACTGAGTGGAAGGCAAAAGAGTGGAACTGACAATGATGGAGATCACATTTAATTAGCATGAAATGATAAACAGCTGCTGTGCTCAAATCTGCTCATTATGAGTTTGTCAGACTTACAGAATTACTAAACACATGGTATAGTTTTAAACAGTGCAAGAAAAGTTGAATCAGTATTTAAAAGCTTGGTACGTAGAATTCTGGGCCCTAGGAGACACACGAGAATTTCCCTTTTAAGGAAACTGGCTATATATAGTTTACAAAACCCTATAAAAAAGAAAAAAGCAGTAAATTCCAATTCTAAGGTTGAATAACTTTTTTCGTAGATTGCAATGGTACTGATTTGTGCAAGAAGCCCTGATATTAAATTTAATCTATAACAACATTTTTTACTTTCTCTGTGGCCATGTTGGAGGAAAGTGGGAAATAAAACACAGTCCCACTTCCCCACATGAACATTGACAATGAACCAAACCAATAAACCCAGAAAAGAACATTTGTACGTTCCCAAACTTAAATGCTTCCCCAAATATATATTTTAGGAAAAGATAAGTATTTCTATATTTTGGTTACCTTAATTCACCATTAGTCAAAATTCACAAGTGCAATCAACAAATAACTTAAATGTATTTCCTCTATTTTTTACATTACATGAAGACATAATGGCATAAAGTAAATTTATGTTTTAGAAAATGTAATTATCTTTTCTCTATAATAAAGGCTCATCAAAGGGTATTTCTAGCTAAAGTCCCATGGTGTTTTAACTTCCCATTTCAAACATGTTTTACCGGCTTTAAAGTCCCAACCTTGTTCCTATGTAAGGATAAGAGTTTCTCTCTCCCTTTATGGAGAGAATAGACTTTATCCTTTTTTCCTCATATGCTCCACTTCTCAAAATCCCTATTTTGGGGGGCCTTTTTGTCTCTTCATTTTAATGTGGGTGGATGTTAACATCCAAATCAAGAAAGCCTGAGCCCACTCCAGTCAGATTAGCTAAGGATCTGGGTTGAGGACCACTGAGCTGATCGTTCTCCTAGGAAGAAATGCTCCTCTGCATTGTCAGTTCCGGGTCTGCACCTGTGGTCAAGGTCCCCAGTCCTGCCTTCTCAAGGGCACTGATTGCTGAATCACATTTCTTTCTCATCTTCATCCTTCTTTTTCCCCACTCTTCCTCATGCTTCCAGGCAGCTCTGTTCCTCTCATCCTCAAAAATCAGTCTAAAAAGAATCTTGAATGGAAGAAAGAGATCCTCTCCACAGTTCAGGAAGCTGCAGACACAGTCGGAAGGGCTTAAGAAAGTCATAATTCCAGAAGCCAAAGAAACCAAAAGTGACACTA
>CAUYQV010176831.1:0-33035 GCA_963574575.1 Galagoides demidoff | reverse complement strand
AGAGTGCCATGGCATCACAGCTCATAGCAACCTCCAACTCCTGGGCTCAAGCGAGTCTCCTGCCTCCGCCTCCCAAGTAGCTGGGACCACAGGCACCCGCCACAACGCCCGGCCATTTTTTTTTTTTTTTTTTTTTTTTTTTTGGTTACAGCCATCATTGTTGTCTGGTGGGCCCAGGCTGGGGATCTGAACCCGCCACCCTAGGTGTATGTGGCTGGCGCCCTAGCCGTTTGAGCCACAGGCGCCGAGCCAGCACATCTTTTTAAAATTGGTTATGTATCAGGCTGGGCACGTGGCTCACGCCTATAATCCTAGCACTCTGGGAGGCCCAGACAGGTAGATTGCCTGACCTCATGGGTTTGAGACTAGCCTCAGCAGGTACAAGATCCCATCTCTAAAACAAATAGCCAGGCGTTGTGTCAGGTGCCTGTAGTCCCAGCTACTCTGGAGGCTGAGACAAGAGAACTGCTTGAGCCCAAGAGTTTGAGGTTGCTGTGAGCTGTGACACTATGGTACTCTACAGAGGGTAAAAAAGTGAGACTCTATCTAAAAAATAAAATAAAATAAAATTGGTTATGTGTCCTTTATTTTGAAGGCTACCCGAAGAATAAGCCATGGGGCAGCACCTCTGCGGCATCTGAAAATTTTTAGATGTTTTTACTTTATTTATTTATTTATTCAAGATAGTCTCACTTTGTCCACCTTGGTAGAGTGCTGTGGCATCATAGTTCACAGCAACCTCAAATCTTGGGCTCAAGCAATCCTCTTGCCTCAACCTCCTGAATAGCTGGAGAATATGAGAGTATATGAAATACGTTTGGAAGAAAAATTCTGGGAGAAGGATTTTTTTTTTTTTTTTTGAGATACAGTCTCACTAATGCCTGGCTATTTTTATTTTTATTTTATTTTTGTAGTTGTTGTTTTAGCAGGCCCGGGCCAGGTACAGATCTGCCCACCCTGGTACATGTGGCCAGTGACCTAACCACTGAGCTACCAGCACTGAGTCCCCTCCCTCACCACCCCCTTTTTTTTTTTTTGAGACGGAGCCTCAAGCTATCCCCCTGGGAAGAGTGCCATGGCATCACAGCTCATAGCAACCTCCAACTCCTGGGCTCAAGCGAGTCTCCTGCCTCCCCCTCCTAAGTAGCTGGGACCACAGGCGCCCGCCACAACGCCTGGCCATTTTTTGGTTTCAGCCATCATTGTTGTTTGGCAGGCCTGGGCTGGGGATTCGAACCCGTCACCTTAGGAGTATGTGGCTGGCGCCTTAGCCGATTGAGCCACAGGCGCTGAGCCCCCTCCCCCTTTTTTGAGACCAAGTTTCACATTTTTGCCTCCAATAGAGTGCTATGGCATCATAGCTCACATCAACCTTAGACTCTTGGGCTCAAGCAGTTCTCTTGCCTCGGCCTCCCAAGTAACTGGGACTACAGGTGTCCATCACAATGCCCAACTATTTTAAGAGACAAGGTCTCACTCTTGCTGAAGTTGGTCTTCAACCTGTGAGCTTAGATAATCGACCCGCCTTGGCCTCCCACAGTGCTGGGATTACAGGCATGTGCCACTGGGCCTGGCCTGGAGAAGAATCTTTTCTGAGAAAATATCATTGAGTAGGAAAAGAATACTTTCCTCTTAGAGCTAGAATTGTATTTGTAGTGGGAACCTTCTCTGGTTGCTGAATAGATGTTCTTTGACATTATTTTCCATTCCTTAGATTTCCATGAGGACAACTTGCAACGACCTGAATGGCCTCATTTTAGCTGCTTCAGTGTGTGGAGCTATTACTTGCTCCTTCATTTCCTAGTCCTGGTGTGACAGTGACTACTGAGCACCATGAAGGTTGTTTCAGAGAAGAATGCTGTCCGGATACTCTGGGGGCGAGAACGGGGCACTCGGGCCATGGGAGCTCAGCGGCTTCTGCAGGAACTAGTGGAAGATAAAACCCGGTGGATGAAATGGGAGGGCAAGGTAAGAAAAATGAGTATGCTTTTTTTTGAGACAGAGTCTCAAGCTGTTGCCCTGAGTAGTGTGCTGTGTTGTCATAGCTCATAGCAACTTCCAACTCTTGGGCTCAAGCAATCCTCTTGCCTCAGTTTTTCTATTTTTAGTAGGGACGGGGATCTCACTCTTGAACTCCTGAGCTCAAGCAGTTTCCCTGCCTCAGCCTCTCAGAGTGCTAGGATTATAGGCATGAGGTACCATGTCCAAGCAGACAGAAAAATGAGTATTTTTGATACATGATGGTAGAGTGGGACCTTGGAGTGGATTAATGGCAGAGAATTGGGGTATATTTATCTTCTGTGTGAAATGGACATATCTGACTTAGGGAATCATTTATAAATTTGGAAGAATTTATGGGTTAGAAATATCTTTTTGTTTTAGAGCTAGACATTTTTCTTGAAGGTAATTTCGATTTATCTCTCTCAATTTGTAGTTTGATCATTGTCTCCAGTTTTTAAGCCTATGCTGTGAATACTAATCTGGAATGCTTTATGTGCTTTTGAGATAGGGTGAGCCAAAGTTTATAAATAATGTATTTTAACTTTTTTTTTTTTTTTTTTTATCTCCTAGAGAGTAGAACTACCAGATAGTCCACGCTCTACCTTTTTGCTGGCTTTCAGCCCAGACAGGTACCTGGTACTTATCTATAAATTAACCTCAAGATTTGTGATAGCATTGGCTTTTGTATATTTTGTTTAGCTTGATCTTCTAGTCAGGTCCTAAAGGTTCTCTGAAGTATTGTGTGAACAGAGCTTTGTCAGTGTGTCAGAAAGGGAAAGTCAGTAGGTGAGCAGCAATAACCAGAAAAATAATAGGAATAAGCAAAAGAAATTATGCACATTGAGAATTAAAACTTGGAAAGTTTCTCAGTAACAATCCTTTGCCTGTGATATAGGCCACCAATGACGTGGTAGTTTTCCAAACTGGAAAAAAATATTTTCTGAAGGGGATGTGTTATTTAAGGACAATGTGAGGAAGCCAAAAGCTTTGGAAGATTAGAATATTTCTGTTGTTTGTAGATATGCTGCCTTATGCATAAGGTTTAGTTTTATCATGTTGGGATGGGAAATAGTAGCAATTTTCTGTTTGTCCAAAGGTGATAAATTTGGTTACCCTCCAATGTACTTCTGAATTCACTTCTACTTTTGGATTTTCTAGGACGCTCTTGGCCTCCACCCATGTGAATCATAATATCTATATTACGGAGGTGAAGACTGGCAAGTGTGTTCACTCTCTGATTGGACACCGCCGCACTCCATGGTGTGTCACGTTTCATCCTACCATTTCAGGCCTTATTGCTTCCGGCTGCTTAGATGGGGAGGTTAGAATTTGGGATTTACATGTAAGTATTTCCTTAGATTGTCCTTTTCCTTGGTATTCTAAATGCAGACACTGGCTTACTTCTGGCTTCTTAACTCTGGAAAAAAGGCTAGCCAGATTCTTAGGACTCTCCCTAATGGTGTGATAGTCATCACCCATTTAATTAATAGGAAGTCTAGTCTATACACAGTCTTCCATTTAAGGTGAATACTCTATTTATTCTTCTATCTGCCCATTGTAGTAATGTAATAGAAGAGGCTCTGAGATGTGCTCGGGATGGATTTCTGTCATCCTAGAGCAAAGATTATCCTGTACTCTGATTGTGATTGTCAAAGCAAGATGCTTTGTTTCCTGGTGACTGGCCAGTGGATTGTTCTGCACCGTGTTGTATACCAAGATTGAGTTTCCATGGGCTTTAGAAATAGGAATTATGCATATGTTCATTGCCTAGGGATTGTAAATAACTTGAAGAATTGAGCTGAAAGTAATGTTTGTTTGATAAATTAATGGCACTGCCTGATCACTGATTTCCTACATTATTTACAGAGAACATATTTAAAATAGACCCTATAAGTACTCATTTTACCTTCAGTGGACCTTTTGTGAAGTTGACTTTCCTATCTGTTGGCAACTTGTAACCTAAGAATATTTGGGATTGGTTCATTCATAGGGTGGCAGTGAAAGCTGGTTCACAGATAGCAACAATGCCATTGCCTCCCTGGCTTTCCACCCTACGGCTCAGCTCCTGCTGATTGCCACTGCCAATGAGATCCACTTCTGGGACTGGAGTCGACGGGAGCCTTTTGCTGTAGTGAAAACAGCTAGTGAGATGGAACGCGTCCGGTGAGTACTCTACCCCACTAGCATTGTCTGGCACGGGACTGACATGGGAGAGGACATTTACACTTGCTGTCACATCGGAAGGCAGGTCATTATCTCTGCTCAGGGCAGATTGTTATCCCCACGGTTTCTCCTATATAGTTAGGTGGTGCATCATCTTGGAAGCAGTTCATTTTGTTCATTTTAGCTGTCCCTTATTGGCCTCGTTGTCTGGTCTCTGTAGACCTGGGACATGAGAATGTTTATTAGGTTCAAAGCTAACTGCATTTGGGATAGCCCTTCATTGGGAAAACCTGAAAAGTTTGGGTGGTATTTTAGATAGTGCAGTAGGTAAGTTCTCATTCTTGCTTGTCTGTGTTAATCACACTGGAAGATAGAGATGTGGGCACATAGCAATCTGCTAGTTGATATTTATTTAGCCCTCTAGATCAAAATGCATATTGCCCTAAAGTTGATGCGTTGTCTTCCTTTGGTCCTCTTGGTATTTCAATTAAATATAGGTTAATTTTCTACTTTCAGCTATGTCACTTGATGCTGGTGCTGTTCATTATCAACAGAACCATGTCTGCTTCTTGCCAGTGTAGCTGTTATGTGACAGAAGAACTGAATTTGTGTTAGAATATGGAACATTTAATGCTTTACAATTAGAGTGGGCTCTTTTTTTTTTTTGAGACAGAGCCTCAAGCTATCCACCTGGGTAGAGTGCTGTGGCATCACAGCTCACAGAACCTCCAACTCCTGGGCTCAAGCGAGTCTCCTGCCTCCGCCTCCCAAGTAGTTGGGACCACAGGCGCCCGCCACAGTGCCCGGCCATTTTTTGGTTGCAGCTGTCATTGTTGTTTTGGCGGGCCCAGGCTGGATTCGAACCCCCCACCTTAGGTGTTGTGGCTGGCGCCTTAGCCACTTGAGCCACAGGAGCCGAGCCAGAATGGGCTTTTATATGTTAACAAATGTGTGTTTAATGTAGCTGCTTCACAAGATGGAAATGGAGGTAGTTTTCAAGTGAAATTATTATTTTTTGTGATACACATTCCTTTCCTCTTGCAAGCAGTATTGAGCCTTATTGTTTTAATCTCTTTGAAAGTTTTGAAAGTTTAGTATGAAGTGGATGTCTGGGTGGTGCCACAACTAACAATATGATTGTTATAACTGAGAACATGTTTCCTCTTCTCAGTTAACATAATCCCTCTATGTGTATCTCTTGTCTCTTCTATAATTTCAGTCTGGTGAGATTTGATCCACTTGGACACTACTTACTCACAGCAATTGTTAACCCATCTAATCAGCAGGTAAGTTAGTCAGCAGTTCCAGTTTCAGCTGAACTGTGAGTTATTTTCTAAACTAGTTGCTCTAATTCTGATTATATTAGATTTTAATTATTCATAGTCATGTCTTTCTTTCCAGTCAAGATTTAAAACTAGCTTGAGACTGTGTATTCAGTTACAGCCATAATCTTAACAAGAGAGTCAATTCTGAAATCATTAGGTGATGGCTTCGTTAGAAGTAACCCTTGTCATCAGTAGGCAGTGTTGGATAGCTTGTCACTCATATCCCTCTGGCTTGTTGACATTTTGCTTCCCCTCACTGCTTCTATGTCATGAAGATGTCTTTTGTAAGAGAATTGGTTTGCCATCTGTAATCATTCAGATATGTTGCTAATTGGAAGTGAATAATTTAATACCATATGATGATTCAGAATCTGAAGCTAGTTAGTTCATAGTGCCTCAGGGGTAGAGGGTTGTTGCCTGTCTATGAATGTTGTTTTCCTTCGATGATTATCACTAGTTAGTTTTTCATGATTTACATGGAAGTTCTACCTAACTTCTTGGTCTGCTCCCTGCCCCATGCTGGTCCACATTTGCAGGGTGATGATGAACCAGAGATCCCCATAGATGGAACAGAATTATCCCACTACCGTCAGCGTGCCCTCCTGCAATCACAGCCAGTTCGACGGACGCCTCTCCTCCACAATTTCCTGCACATGCTGTCCTCCCGCTCCTCTGGCATCCAGGTGGGAGAGCAAAGTACAGTGCAAGATTCTGCTACCCCCTCACCCCCACCGCCTCCCCCTCAGCCCTCCACGGAGCGCCCCAGGACTTCCGCTTACATCAGGCTCCGACAGCGGGTCAGTTACCCCACAGCTGAGTGCTGCCAGCACCTTGGGATCCTGTGCCTGTGCAGCCGCTGCTCTGGCACTCGAGCTCCTTCCCTCTTGCCACACCAGGACAGTGTCCCCCCTGCTTCTGCCAGAGCTACTACCCCTTCCTTTTCTTTTGTGCAGACCGAGCCCTTCCATCCCCCGGAGCAGGCCTCGTCAACTCAGCAGGACCAGGGCCTCCTGAACCGGCCGTCTGCCTTCAGTACAGTCCAGAGCAGCACAGCCGGCAACACACTCCGCAACCTCAGTCTGGGTCCCACCCGTCGCTCTTTGGGAGGCTCTCTGTCTAGTCACCCTTCTAGGTATCACCGAGAAATAGCTCCTGGGCTGACAGGATCTGAATGGACCCGGACAGTACTCAGTCTTAACTCTCGCTCGGAAGCGGAATCCATGCCCCCACCCAGGACCAGTGCCTCTTCAGTGAGTTTGCTATCTGTGCTGAGACAGCAAGAAGGTGGCTCTCAGGCATCTGTGTATACTTCAGCCACAGAAGGGAGGGGTTTTCCAGCATCAGGGTTTGCAGCTGAGTCAGATGGAGGGAATGGCTCCAGCCAAAACAACTCAGGCAGCATTCGCCATGAGCTTCAATGTGACTTGAGACGCTTCTTTTTGGAGTATGACCGGCTTCAGGAGCTGGATCAGAGCTTGAGTGGGGAAGCTCCTCAGAGCCAGCAGGCCCAGGAAATGCTCAACAATAACATTGAATCTGAGAGGCCAGGCCCTTCACACCAGCCCACCCCACACAGCAGTGAGAACAACTCTAATCTTTCCCGTGGCCACCTGAATCGCTGCCGGGCTTGCCACAATCTCCTGACCTTCAACAACGATACCTTGCGCTGGGAAAGAACCGCACCTAACTACTCCTCTGGTGAGGCTAGCTCCTCCTGGCAGGTCCCCAGTACCTTTGAGGGTATGCCATCGAGTGGCAGCCAGTTGCCACCTCTTGAGCGGACTGAGGGCCAAACATCCAGCTCCAGCAGGCTGGAGTTGAGCAGCTCTGCTAGCCCACAGGAAGAGAGGACTGTGGGGGTGGCCTTTAACCAAGAGACAGGCCACTGGGAACGAATTTACACCCAGTCCAGCAGATCTGGAACTGTATCACAGGAGGCCTTACATCAGGATATGCCTGAGGAAAGCTCTGAGGAAGATTCACTCAGGAGGTAAGCAGTTGCCTTCCAATCTTCTCCTGCGTTCCTTGCTTTTCTCCTTATATCTATTCCTTTAGTCCTGTAAATACTGTGGCTGTATCTGAAGTGTTTGGGAGCCAACCTTCTGGTTCTGATCTCCCCATGCATGTTCTTGGAAAGTCTTGCTCTGGTGGCAGAGATACAGTAGGGCCAGTAGTATGCGTCAGTTGGCTGTGGTAACTCTATTTCTGACTAAGCCCAAGGGTGAAGGGAGAGTGTAGATTAGGTTAAAGAGGCATAAGGAGAATAGAACCATTGACTTTCTCTGCTGTGCTTTTTGACCTTCTTAAAGGATTGCATGTGCAGGACAAGTTACTGTGAGACAAAAAAAAATCCCAGAGTACATAGGAATAACTAAAAGAGAACACTGCTTGGTACAGATTAGTATGTTGACTTTGCCTTGCTAATTGTGTGGCTGGTTTGGGCAACTGTATTTACCTTTTAATACTTACCTTTTGGAACACTGAAGCTTGACCAAAAAAAAAAAAAGTGTATGTGTGTATATATGTATGTATGTTAAGGAAAGTTCTGGTTATTTTATTTTAGAGATATATGTTTTTGGACAGAACATTATTTGCTCAGTAAACATTCTTTTAATGGCCTTCCAGATACACATATACCTTGGGGTGAGGAAGAAGAAGAATTCATGGAAGGAAGGCCTTTCCATACTTGGATTGGCATCCCAGCCAACTCTTTCATGGAAGAAACAGAGTGGGTGTAGTTGATCGCCCACCACAAGTTCCATGTATGGCTGTGTGCACATCTATCTTCATTTATTAGGGACTTCTTTCTGTAATTTTGTAAAGGTCAAATCTAGCGTAATCACCAACTCCCAGAATATGCCTGTTGGATCCAAACAGCATATTGCTCTGCATTACATCCTCTGTTGAAGTAATTGAAATTTCTCTTGACATAAGCTTCTAACAAGGGTGGGAATATGGCTTGTGCACATAATGTACTTCTTATTTTGGGAGGATGCTAGTTTAGACAGTCACTCAGTCAATAAGTGTTAGTTGAATGGTTACAGTTTTTTCAGCACTGGCAAGCACTGTGGAGAATACAGAAGTGTCTTTGCCCACTGGAATATCCAGTATTAGCTTTGAGGCGAGACTTATTTACATGAAATTTATCAAAAGTATAGATGATCAAATGTTTCCTTGTATGGTACAGAGATTTAATGTAGTCTGATTTCAAAGGGAAATGTCATCAGGAAAGTCTTTACAAAATCAAGCTCGAAAGATGGGTAGGATCTGAATAAGGAAGGACCTTTTTATTAGAGAGGAATAGCCCATAGTAAGGGAGGGAAGGATATAGTGTGTATATAGGATGGTAGGCAGTACTAGGGGCTAGGGATACAGAACAACAGGAGACTTGGCTGGATGTGAAAGGTAGACAAAGGAGAGAGGTTGTTACTATGTCCATACATTTGAGACCAGTTCTGGACTAACAGTTCCTAAATTCCTGGTTTTGGAGTATCTTGTCTTTACTTAATGTTATACACCAAGGACCTAGGACTCTGCTGGGTGCCGTGGCTCATGCCTGTAATCCCAACACTGTGGGAGGCTGAGGAGGGAGAATTGCTTGAGCTCAGGAGTATGAGACTTGCCTGAGGGACAGTGAGACCCTGACTCATAGAAAAATGAACCCCAGCCCCAACAGAACAACAACAAAAAAGAAAAATGAAAAACCCAGCTGAGCGCTGCTGTGAGTGCCTGTAATCCCAGCGGCTTCCCGAGGTTGAGGCAGCAGGATGCCCACAGCCGGAGTCTGAGGTTGCAGTGAGCTATGACACCATTGCACTCTGCTCAGGGCATAGGGTGGGACTCTGTCTCAACAACAACAGCAAAAGAATCTGGGACTCTGTTCTTTTTTTTTTTTTACTGAGTCTGAGTCAAGTCTCACTTTGTCACCCTTGGAAGAGTTCCTTGGCGTCATAGCTCACAGCAACCTCAAACTCTTGGGCTTGAGTGATTCTCTTGCCTCAGCCTCTCTAATAGCTGGGACTACAGGCGCCAGTCACAATGCCTGGCTTTTTTGCTTGTTTGTTTAGCAGGTGTGGCCTGGGTTCAAACCCACCAGCCCTGGAGCATGTGGCTGATGCCCTAACCACTGAGTTATGGATGCCCAGTCTGTTCTTCTTTAAAAGAGGTGAAAAGGCAGCCAGCACAGTGCCTCTCATGTAGTAGGTGCTTAAAAAGTTTATTAAATAAAAAAAACAAACTAAAGTTTAATAATTATTGGTAACAGGCAGTGAAAGAAAGAAGAAAAAAATTTATTAAGGTTAGCTTTAAGGCTGAGTTTGGTGGCTAACGCCTATAAGCCTAGCATTCTGGGAGGCTGGGGAGGGTGGATTGCCTGAGCTCTGAGTCTGAGACCAGCCTGAGCCAGAATGAGACCTCATCTCTAAAAATAGCCAGGTGTAGTGGTGGGCGCCTGTAGTCCCAGCTACTTGGGAGGCTGAGGCAAGAGAATTGCTTGAGCCCAAGAGTTTGAGGTTGCTGTGAGCTGTGATGCCGCGTTAACCTAGGGCGACAAATAAATAATAGATAGATAAATAAAGTTAAAGACTGATTTCAGTTACTACAGGAAATCCTAGCAATTCCTGTTTCTGTAGTGCCAGTGGGCTTCTGGTCAGCTTTTGTTTATCTGGCTCTGGTGATACCTCTTCATGTATGTTCTTCTGAGAAATAACCTGAGTGGCTTAAAAATAAACTCTACTGTTTGACGATAGAGACACCATTTATTGAGGGCCTGCTGTGCATTTACTGTGTTCTTGCTTTGACATAATTATTTCTAATTTCCACAACTTTGGGAAAGGCATGTATTTATAAAATTTCCCACCTTAATTATTGAGGAAAGTGGGGCTCTAAGAAGTCAGAGTTTCTTGTTAAAGGTCTCACAGTAGGTCTACAAGTGAGAATTTGAACTCTTGTCTCCATGACTAAAGATTTGTCCAAGTTCTTTTCATGGTATGCTCTTTAATATAATTTCATTTTTAAGTGAACTATTCTTCTTTATTTTTCTTTTAATTAAACATATCATAAAAATGAAGAGAAAAGTATAATAAATGAACTTCTATATACCTATCACCTGACTTCACAAATTATCCATGCTGGTCAGCTGTCTTTTTTTTTTTTTTTTTTTTTTGTGAGACAGAGCCTCAAGCTGTTCCCCTGGGTAGAGTGCTGTTGCATCATAGCTCACAGCAAACTCAAACTCCTGGGCTTAATTGATTCTCTTGCCTCAATCTCCCATGTAGCTGGGAACACAGTCGCCCGCCACAACACTTGGCTATTTTTTGGTTGCAGTTGTCATTGTTGTTTGACTCTGAACTCAGGGTAATCCACCTGCCTCAGGCCCGGGATGGATTTGAACCTGCCAGCTCTAGTGTATGTGGCTAGTGCCGAGCCTGACCAGCTGTCTTTTCATCTCTATGCCCCCGTCCTTTGCCCACTCCTTCAGACATCTGATAATTTTGTTTTGTAAATGAATACTTTTGTGTTTCTCTAGACTTTGGAGTTATGATGTCCAGAAAAACTTTTTATGCTGATATAAATGTTCTGTATCTATGCAATCCTGTATGGTAGATCCACTTGCTGCCAGTATGATCTGAAGGACTAAATTTAATTGTTAAAAGTTTAATTTAAATGTAAATAGCTACATTTGATTGTTGGCTACCATATTGTATGTTTAAACGAGAAGCAACGGTGCCCACCACAACACCCTGCTAGTTTTTCTATTTTTAGTAAAGACAGGGTCTTGTTCTTGCTCAGGCTGTTCTGAAACTCCTGAGCTCAGGCAATCTTCTGCCTTGGCCTCCCAGAGTACTAGGATTACAGGCATGAGTCACCATGCCTGGCCACTGCCTCAGCTTCTTGAAGTACTAGGATTACAGGGATGAGCCATTGTCCCTTGGTGCCACTTTTAAATGAGCTAGGATATGGTATACCACGAGGGCTGACAGCTAACTCAAAAATGTGGTGTATTGTAAAACACTGTAAGTACACACATGTTAAAGAAGGACCAACATTTCCTCCTGGATTGAATGGCTGCAATCTGGTATCAGTCTTCAATGCAAACAGGTGTAGCAGCACCTGCTGGGTTTTAGGGTCTATTAGTCTCTAGCTGATGAGCCAGCTGTTGCTTCTCTTTGTCCAGCAGGTGTCACTGTTGGGCTGCTGCTGCTGTTAGGCTATGCAGGCAGGGAAGAAAAGATGTTTGTGTAAGTTTGTGTAAGAAAGAGGTTGGATTTTATAACAGAGCCTGTTTTTGTTTCTAACAGTTCTTAAGTGATTGGAGTTCACAAAACGTAATAGTACTTGAAGGTTATGTTCTTTGGCCTTGTGGTGAGAGCTAGGCTAAGGAGGGATATTTTGATCCTTGGTGCTGCTGGGATAATTAATAGTATCTGTAAATAGTGAGAGTACTAATAAGCACACAGTATATATTTCAGTATAGTGCTATGCTGCTGAGTGATAATAACCAGTACACATTTTGTCTCTTTTTGCTGTTGGCAGTGGAAGGTGAGCTGTGTAATCTGACACTGCTTTACGTCTTCAGTAGCAGGTTCTTGCTTCACTATAAGAAACAGCTTTTTCTTTTCTTTCTTTCTTTCTTTCTTTTTTTTTTTGTGAGATAAAGTCTTACTTTGTCACCCTTGGTAGAGTGCTGTGGCTTCATATCTCACAACAACCTTAAACTCCTAAGCTCAAGAGATCCTCTTGCCTCAGCCTCCCAAGTAGTTGGGACTATATGTGCCTGCCATGATGCCCAGCTATTTTTTTTAGAGACAGGGTCTCACTCTTGCTCAAACTGGTCTCGAACTCGTGAGCTTAATCAATCCACGTACGTAGGCCTCCCAGAGTACTAGGATCATAGACATGAGCCACCATGCCTGGCCAAGAAACTACTTTTTTAGAGAGTGCAGGGTTCAGCAGTCCAGAGTTTTGTGACTCTTTGTGGTAGGGGTCCCTTGGCCTGTAAAGACTGGTATTAGGAAAAAGAAAATTGTATAAATAGTTATCTTAAAACTGGAAATAACCTAGGCTTGTTTAGTCTAGTGTCCGTTTCGCTACTTGTTTGTTTGTTTTTTTTTGAGACAGAGTCTTACTTTGTTGCCCTCCTTAGAGTGCTGTGGCGTCACAGCTTATAGCAACCTCCAGCTCCTGGGCGTAGGTGATTCTTTTGCCTCAGCCTCCCGAATAGCTGGGACTACAGGCAACTGCCACAACGCCTGGCTATTTTTTGTTACAGTTTGGCCGGGGCCGGGTTTGAACCCACCACCCTCAGTATATGGCCCCGGTGCCCTACCCACTGAGCCACAGGCACTGTCCCCATTACTTATTTCTTATTTATTTATTTATTTATTTATGAGAGAGTCTTATTCTGTAGCCCTGGCTTGAGTGCAGTGGGATCATCATAGCTCACTGCAACTTCAAACTCCTGGGCTCAAGCAGTTCTTTTGCCTCAGCCTCCTGAGTAGCTGGGGCTATGGGCACATGCCACCCATGGCTGGTTTATTTTTGTATTTTTTTGTTGGGGGCAGGGGGAAGTCTTACTATTGTTCAAGCTGGTCTTGAATGCCCGATCTTAAATGATCCTCCCACCTCAGCCTCCCAGAGTATTAGGATTATAGGCATGAGCCACTGTACTCAGCCCAGTGTCTTTCTTTTTAGTAGATGAGAAAACAGAGGTGAGACAGAAAATGATTTTTTAACAATAGGACTTAGAAGCAAAGGTGGGATTTGAACCCTTGCATCCTGAAGAGGGCACCCTTTTCTCCAATTTGCGTGAAATAAGTGCCTTCCTACAATGGTTTTCTCCATCAAAACCTCTGTTGCTTAAGTAGATCACTGCCTGCAGGAGCTCTTCACTGAACTCTCATTGTATGAAACTGGAGACCTGATAGGTAATTTGTAATTATTCTATCTGGGTAGAATTAGAATCAACACAGTGTTTCTAGAAGAAAGACTGTTTTAGTTGTTTGCCCATAGAACTGCATCAGTTGCTCGTAATAAAGTGATCCCAATTAGAGATGTTCACAATTTTTTTTTTTTGTGAGACAGAGTCTCAAGCTGTCCCCCTGGGTAGAGTGCTGTGGCGTAACAGCTCACAGCACCCTCAAACTCATTTTCTTGCCTCAGCCTCCCAAGTAGCTCCCGCCACAACGCCCAGTTAGTTTTTTTTGTTGTTGTTGTTGAAGTGGTCATTGTTGCCTTAGCTGGCCAAGGCCAGGTTCGAACCTGCCCGCCTCGATGTATGTGGCCAGTGCCCTACCCACTGAGCGATGGGCACCACCTGAGAGGTTCACTATTAAAATCCCAACAACTGAGAGATCAAAATTGGTCTAAATCTTCCCTTAGAAACACAAAACTGTTTCTGTACTCTGTCTTCAGATAGGTAACAAAGCTTTGGGTCTGGAGTATTTATTAAAATAAGATTATGTTTTGAGAACTGAAGTCTTTTGATCTTTACTTTCCCCTTATGATGGAGGAAGACTGGGGAGGAACATGGATGGCCATAGCATGAAATTTGGCCCAGAACATCAGAGACTATCAGAGTTAGAAACCCTTGTTGGTTCTATACGTTTCTTAGATTTTTGTTTAAGAATTGCTTTGAAGTTGGGACAGTCTGCAGTCTTGAAGCTTTGTGGGCCATCTAACTTATTTGACTTCTCAGCTCCAGTCACTTAGGGATTCTCTAGGAAGCCCTCAGCCCAGACATCATTCATTGATGGAGAGAAACAAATGGGTATGTCTGTAAAGCATAAGTCCACAAGAAGAAGGTGACCTGGAAATTAGGAAAATATTTTCAGCCTGACTATTATAGGGGGGGGGGTCCAACTTTATTAGTTTTTATGTGCTGTTACCCATCTGAATCCAGAGTGTATTCCTTTTTATTTATTTATTTATTTATTTATTTGAGACAGAGTCTTACTATGTCACTCTCAGTAGAGTGTCATAGCTCACAGCAACCTCCAACTCTTAGGCTTAAGCCAGCAGTTCTCGGTTCTCAACCTATTGGTTGAGACACCCCCCCCCCCCTTTTGAGATAGAGTCTCATTATGTTGCCCTTGGTCTACAGAGTGCTGTGGCAACAGAGCTCACAGCAACAGCAACCTCAAACTCTTGGGCTTAAGTGATTCACTTGCCTCAGGCTCCCGAGCAGCTGGGACTCCAGGTACCCACCACAATGCCTAGCTATTTTTTTGTTGCAGTTGTTTAGCTGGCTTGGGCCAGGTTCGAACCTTGGTGCATGTGGCTGGTGCCGTAACCACTGTGCTATGGGTGCCGAGCCTGCGACCCCTTTTTAACAAGGAAAATACATTGCGGCATTAGGAAGGTTGAGAACCACTGGCTTAAATGATTCTCTTGCCTCAGCCTCCCAAGTAGCTGGGTCTATAGGTACTCGCCATAACACCTGGCTATTTTTTGGTTGTAGTTGTCATTGTTGTTTGGCAGGCCCAGTCTGGGTTGAATCTTCCAGCTCTGGTGTATGTGGCTGGTGCCCTAGCTGTTGAGCTACAGGCGCCGAGCTGAGATTCTATCTCAAAAAAACCCCCCAAAACCCAAAAAACAGTTTGGGTTATTAGAGAAAGTTTGTAAAGTAATATTGGAACAGAAACTACAAGGAAATGCAGGAGCAAACCTGTCAATATTGGGGACAAGGACATTGCAGACAGAAGAGCAAATGCAAAATCCCTGAGAAGTTTGGCACAGTCAGCCAAGATAGCTGGAGCACAGCAATGGAGTGACAGAAGATGAAGTTGGAGAGATAATGGGGACAGTATTATACAGGGTCATCTAAGCTATTTAAGGGATTTTATCTCTTCTCTGAGATATTTGGGAAGCCATCAGAAGAATAGCTTGATCTTATATGTATATTTTTTTTTTCTTGAGACAGAATCTCAAGCTATCCCCCTGGGGAGAGTGCCGTGGCATCACAGCTCATAGCAACCTCCAACTCCTGGGCTCAAGCGATTCTCTTGCCTCAGCCTCCTAAGTAGCTGGGACTATAGGCTCCCACTACAACGCCCGGCTTTTTTTGTTGTTGTTGTTATTGCAGCTGTCATTGTTTGGTGGGCCTGGGCTGGATTCAAACCCGCCAGCTCAGGTGTATGTGGCTGGCACCTTAGCCGCTTGAGCCACAGGCGCTGAGCCTGATCTTATATTTTAAAAGAATCATTCTGGCTGTTGGTTGAGGATAGACTGAAGGGACTTTACTAAGGAGGCTAAATTCAAGTTCAGCCGACCCCATACGCTCAATTTTTGTCTTGAGACTATGATGAAAAACAGAAAGAAGTCACTGACTATGTCAATTAAGAAAGGCCTTAAATGCTTGGATACAGAGATGATGAGTGACTGAGTGAATGATCAGTCAGTCCTTTTAGAAGGCATATTACCTACAACACCATCCCATTGCTCTTCCTTATTCCCCCAAATAGAAGGTGTGTTACTGAAACTATGGGGGGGGGGTTTGAAAAATATATATAAACAAGGGATCATAAATGAAAGTAAAATCCCTGTTTTTTATTGTTAACAAAACTATTACAAATTCATTTGTAAAATCAAACATTAAGAAATGTGTGATCCTAGAAAGTGAATCTACAGAGCCATTGCTCACAGATAACCAGTGTTAACATTTTCTGTGCCTTTTTTTTTTTTTTTGAGATAGTGTCTCACTATGTTGCCCTTGGTAGAGTACCATGGTGTCACAGCTCACAGTAACCTCAAACTCTTGGGCTTAAGTGATTCTCTTTTCCTTTTTTTTTTTTTTGAGACAGAGCCTCAAGCGGTTGCTCTGGGTAGAGTGCCCTGGCTGGCATTAGCATTACAGCTCACAGCAACCTCTAACTCTTGGGCTCAAGCGATTCTCCTGCCTCTGCGTCCCAAGTAGCTGGGACTGCAGATGCCTGCCACAACGCCCAGATCAGGCATCCTCAAACTAAGGCCCATGAGCCACGTGTAGCCCACCGAGGATATTTATCCGGCCCGCTGTGTTTTTTTTTTTTTTTTTTTTTAGAAACAGAGTCTTACTTTGTCACCCTTGGTAGAGTGCCGTGGCATCAGAGCTCACAACAACCTCCAACTCCTGAGCTTAGGCGATTCTCTTGCCTCAGCCTCCTGAGTAGCTGGGACTACAGGCACCCACCATGACGCCTGGCTATTTTCTTGTTGCAGTTTGGCCGGGGCTGGGTTTGAACCCACCACCCTCAGTATATGGGGCCTGTGCCCTACTTACTGAGCCACAGGCACCGCCCCTGCTCAGTGTTTTTGCCACTGCTGCCTGTCCTGCTTAGCAGCTGACTTGTCCTGGGGCCCGCAGTCTGGCCCTCCAACGGTCTGAGGGACAGTGAACTGGCCCCCTGTTAAAAAGTTTGAGGACCCCTGGCCCAGATGTTTTTTGGTTGCATTTGTCACTGTTGTTCAGCAGGCCCAGGCCAGGCTCAAACCTGCCAGCCCTAGCGTATGTGGCCGGTGCCCTACCCACTGAGCTATGGGTGCTGTCTGTATTTTCTTTTTTACTTTGCGGTATGTTAACTCCAGAAGTTTTTCTGCACAAATGTAAGCACATTTAGATTGTTTTTGTTTTCTGTTTCACAGTGCTGTAGCATCTCTGAGTATTTGAGTAAATATTTCTAGAGGATGAATTTCTAGAATTGCTAAGGCCAAAGAGTATGAACATTATTAATGGTAAATGAAAATTAATTGTATATGCCATTCATTATTACTAATTTTAAGACATGTAAAATATTTCTTATTTCTTGTTTTATTTTAATGAACTTTATTTCATAATTTCATAGATTGGGACTCCAAAACTTGTTTTTTTTCCTTGTATAGGGTGGTAAGTTTTCTCAGTGGTAAATTTAACTACCACTGGGTTTTCAGGAACTTCCTCTTCAGGGTTGAGAAAGACTTCTGTTTTATTAATTCTAAATATTTACCGTCTTGAAGTGTTAGTATATATTTTTTTTCTCCAACACCCTTGTATGAGGAAAATGTGTCTGTTTCATTGCTGATACTCACTTACTGGGTTTGGTCATCTGTGTCTTGTCAAATGATTGGGAGAATCCAGGCATCTTTTTTGCTCATCAAGAGGCAGTAACACGTAGATATGTAACTTGTTTGTCATGAGGGGTGGTTAGGAAACAACTTTCTCCCTGGCAATGTGAGAGTGAGGCTAGGATGCAGGAGAGATACCTTAGCTGTTAATATTTCTCATCTTTGCAGCTCACCTGCCCAATTAGGTTTGTGCCAGTTTGAATTCTGAGTGTGATCCTTGCTTTACTCTCTATATCAGGAGTTGGCACACTTTTTCTGTGAAGGGCAAAATGGTAAATATTTTAGGCTTTGAAGACTGTATGGCCAGTGTTGAAACTATTGAACTTTGCTGTTACAGGTTAAAAGCAGCCATAGACTACATGTAAATCAATGAGTGTGTCTGTCTTCCAGTAAAACTTTATTTATGGGAACAAAGTTGATTTTCATATATTTTTCACGTGCCATAAAAATTTTTTCTATTGGTGTTTTTCCAACTATTTAAAAATATAAAAACTATTCTTAGCTTGTGGGCTATACAAAACCAGGCATTGTGCCAGTTTGGCCTGCAGGCTGTAGTTTGCCAGTCCCCACTTTGTATGAATGCTATTTGGAAAAGAATCAAGTGAGTAATGGAAGGCATTTTCACAATGAGGGCCCAGAAGAGGTGGATAGTGAACTCCTGGACTTGTTCTCTCTCTGTACTTTGGATTACATGCCCTATATATCAGCTCCTGGGGGATTCTTTGACAGTTAAGAGCAGGCATAAGTGCATAAAGAATTTCCTGGGCTATTTGCCCTAAAGCAAGGTTCTCTAGCCTCACTTTATATCTGAGTTGGGAATTGCGTGCAAGTGCAGAGGCTGCCTGGGTCCTGGGGGATGAGCCTCTAGGTCCTTGAGGCAGTATGCTTGACAGGCAGCCCTTCCCCCAGTGCAGGTCCAATTAGCACATGTTAGGCTGATCTACATTATTCCTCAGTCCTCTTTCTGGAGCTGAATGGTATAGAGGGTGTGCTGTGTATTTTGTATAGACATGAAAACATGAAAAGATGAAATCACTTTTGTCAGTTCAGGGTGTTGGAGCTCTCAGGGGACTACAATGAAATCTGTATGTGTGCTGTAAATACATTGGAAACAAGTTCCTGTGTATTCATTCTTTCCCCTTCAGATTTCCTTCTCTACTGTATCTGTTCAGAGTCGTGCTCTAAAGGGTGCGTTGGAGGTTTTCCCAAGACACTAACACCAGGTGTATGGGGTTATGTTTGCATAATATATATTGCTTATTATAATCAGTCCCAGCCCATTAGAACCGTGCAGGTAGCTTCCCCTCCTCTTCCTGAATTTCTTATATATTTATTGGGGTGAGGTAGAAGCAGGAAGTAGTATATCTTATTTTTGTTCCTTCTTAGAAACACTTCTGACAAGATGTTTGTGTGAGCAAATTGTGCTGTCATGGTTGGGCCTATAACATTAACCCAGAGGTTGCAAAATAGTCCTTAGGTGTTTTTTTCCCCCTTAGGTATGTTTTATTGGTCCTCAAAATGTTTCTAAAAACTTCAGATTTTTTTCCCACATAAATCCACATAGCCAGATTTGATTGAAAATAATTAAAGATCTGACAACACTGGCTTACATTCCCACACAATAACAATCAGCAGGAGTTGAGTAGAATCCCAGCCCCTTTAATCAAGGCATGGATTTTCTTCATGCCTTTGACTACCCTATGCTGATGTCATGTTTCCTACTTAAATCTGATTTTATGTATGTGATCATTGCATTATCCGAAAGAAAATGTTTTGATGGGTAGGTGTTATGTCCTAAGTGCCCTACCACTCAGCTCCACCAGAGGGAGGCACTGGACATTGCAGCCCCCTCTCCTCCACCCCACCATCCTGCCTAATTCATTGACAGGGGCTCCCCTGCCTATTGTAGGCTGACATGCTGACAGCCCCCTCACCTGAGATGCTGCCTGATTTTTTAATAGCAACAATTAGCAAACTCCTCTGTTTCTTAAGGGGGAAAGTGGAGGTTCTAAGCTTATTTGCTGGATGGGACTCATTTTAGCAAGCAGATCTTTGTTAAGTCAACTTATATAGTCTGGAGAGCAACCTTTTTATGGACTGTATAAAATCTTGGAAAAGATTGTCTGTTGACAGAACACCTACCTTAGAGAGAGATGTGAGTTCCAGTGAAAAGGCTGCATGATGGGTGTCACCTGCCAGGAAATTATAATCAAATTAGAGCAGGAATAGAAAATTGTAATAATAGAGGAATCAAAGGCTGAAAGTATGACCTTGTCCTATAAAGAGATTTGGAGCTTTTTTTTTTTTTTTTTTTTTTTAAAGAGAGAGAGTGTTACTTTGTCACCCTCGGTAGCAGTGGCTTCGGTGATTCTCTTGCCTCAGCCGCCTGAGTACCTGGGACGACAGGCACCTACCACCACAATTCCTGGTTATTTTTTGTTGCAGTTTGGCCAGGGTTGGATTCAAACCCGCCACCCTCGGTATATGGAGCCGGCACTCTACTCACTGAGCCACAGGCACCACCCCAGATTTGGAGCTTGTTAACTTTGTGTTCCGTTCCTTTGTGGGATCAGGGGGATTCATCATGTGTGAATCTTTTTTCATCTTCTACTTTTTTTTTTCTCTACACATGTTCACATAGTTATCCCAGTTTCTACTGCCTCTGCTCTCTTCTTCCCTGTGGATCATTTCACCTTAGTAAGGTGGCATTTAGCTTTTCCTTTATTGTTCTTTTTTTGTTTTTTTTGTAGAGACAGAGTCTCACTTTATCGCCCTTGGTAGACTGCTATGGCATCACACTGCTCACAGCAACCTCCAACTCCTGGGCTTTAGGCGATTCTCTTGCCTTAGCCTCCTGAGTAGCTGGGACTACAGGTGCCCACTACAATATTCGGCTATTTATTGTTGCAGTTTGGCCGGGGCTGAGTTTGAACCCACTACCCTTGGTATATGGGGCCCATGCTGTATCCACTGAGCCACAGGCACCCTTTATTGTTCTTTTGGCACATTTAACTCACCAATCCTTCCTTCTGTCTTTTCTTTCCTTTGACTAGTCAAGTGCAATAGTGAGAAAGGGAGAAAAAGTAGAAGTTCAGTCTGTAGCTGACTATAAACAGTCAGTTGAGGTGACTCACTACCTTTGGACCAGCCAACATGATTATTTTTTATCTTTGTGTGTTGTGTAATAAAAAACACAAAACATAGACTTTTCCTTTTAATAGTATTTCAGGTATATAGTATGATATTATTAACTGTGTGCACTTCGGATCTCTAGAAATTTTTCATCTTGCATGTCCCATTGAACAACAACTTCCTGTTTTTTCCTTCCCTAAACCCCTGACAGCCACAATTCTACTTTTGTTCTGTGAGTCTGATTACCTTAGATACCTCTTATTCGTTGAACCACACAACATTTGTCTTTTTGTGATTGGCTTATTTCACTTGGCGTAATGTCCTCCAGGCTCATCTATGTCATAGCATGTGGCAGAATTTCCTTCTAATATTCCATTCTATGTATATACCGATTTCATCTATTTATTTCTTGATGGACACTTAGGCTGCTTCCACATTTTGGCCATTTTGAATACTGCAGTAAACATGGATATGCACATGTCACTTTGAAATCATGTTTTCTTTTTTTTCCTTTTCCCTTTCCCTTTTCCTTTTCTTTTTCCTTTCTTTTTTAGACAGAGTCTCACTATTTTGCCCCTGGTAGAGTGCTATGGCATCACAGCTCTCAGCAACTTCAAATTTTTGGGCTTAAGCAATTCTCTTGCCTCAGCCTCACAAGTAGCGGGGACTACAGGCGCCCTCCACAACGCCTGGCTTATTTTTTTGTTGTAGTTGTCATTGTTGTTTGGCAGGCCCGGGCTGCATTCGAACCGCCAGCTCTTTTGTGTATGTGGCCAGTACCCTAGCTGCTGAGCTATAGGCGCTGAGCCTCTTTCTTTCTTTTATTTATTTTTTTTAATGAGACAGTCTTGCTCTGTCGCCCTGCCTAAATAGAGTGCAGTGTCATCAGCTTAGGTCACTGTAACCTCCAACTCTTGGACTCAAGCAATCTTCCTGCCTCAGCCTCTTGAGTAGCTGGGACTATAGGTGCAATAGTGAGCCACCATGCCCAGCTAATTTTTCTATTTTTTTGTAGAGACAGTGTCTTGGAGTTCTGCGGTTGTTCAAGCTGGTCTCAAACTCCTGAGCTCTAGGGCTCCTTCTGCCTTGGCCTCTGAGAGTGCTAGGATTACACAAGCCACCATACCTGACCTCAATTCCTGTTTTCATTTCTTTTGTATCTATAATCACAAATGGGGTTGCTGGATCGCATGGTAGTTCTATTTTTAATTGTTTGAGGAACCTCCATACTGGTTTCTATATTGGCTCAACCATTTTACAATCCTACCAACAGTGTGCAAGTGTGCAGGGGTTCCAGTTTCTTTTATTTCTTTCTTTTTTGTTTTTTGCATTTTTTGGCCAGGGCTGGGTTTGAACCCACCACCTCCAGCATATGGGGCCAGCACCCTACTCCTTTGAGCCACAGGTGCTGCTGCTGCCCAAGGGTCCCAGTTTCTTCACACCCCTGCCAGCACTTGCTATTTTCTGTGTTTTTTGTTTGTTTGTTTGTTTTTTGTTTTAATAATAGCCACCTCAACTGGTGTGTGTAGATAACTAATTGTGATTTAGATTTGCATTTCCCAATGCTAAACATCTTTTCATATACTTATTTAATCATTTTTATATCATTGTTGGGGAAATGTGATTCAAGTCCTTTGCCCGTTGTTTAATATGGTTATCTTTTTGTTTGTTGAGTTGTTCCTTATATACTTTGGACATTAAGTATTTATCTAATAAATGGTTAGCAATTTTTTTTCCTATTCTGTAGATGGCTTTTTTCACTCTGTTAGTCTGCTTCCTTTGTTGCACAGAAGGTTTTAAGTTCAGTATAGTCCCATTTATCTACTTTTGCTTTTGGGCATCCTCCAATTACGGCTGCACACATAGCCCACCTAGGACATTTATCTGGCCTGCTGGGTGTTTTTGCCGCCACTGCCTGTCCTGCTTAGTAGCCGACTTGTCCCGGGGCCCGCAGTCTGGCCCTACAGTGGTCTGAGGGACGCGTGAACTGGCTCCCTGTTTAAAAAGTTTGAGGACCCCTGGCCTATAGGTTTAATGCATAGGCATAGGCAAATGGGTAGTGATTTCATATCTAAGAAGTCATTGTTTCAGGTCCTATGTTTAGTCTTTAATTCATTTTGAATTGGTTTTTGTATATGCATGAGGGTCCATCTACATTTTTTTGCATGTGGATATATAGTTTCTGCAGCACTATTTGTTGAAGAGACCATCATTTCCCAATTGTGTAGTTGTGGCATCCTTGTCAAAGGTCAGAATCATATGCGTGTACGGTAGCATTAATTTCTAGTCTCCCTATTCTATTCCATTGGTCTGTATGTCTGACTTTATACCAAAACCGTATTTCTTTTTTTTGGCTGGGGCCAGGTTTGAACCCACCACTTCTGGTATATGGGGCTGGCGCCCTACTCCTTTGAGCCACAGGCATCATCCCCAAAACCATATTTTTATTACTTTAGTTTTGTAATGTTTTGAAATCAGAAAGTGTCAGGCCTCAAGATTTCTTGGCTATTTAAGGTCCTTTGTGATTCCAAATGAAATTTAGGATTTTTTTTTTCTATTCCTTCAAAAATGCCATTGAAATTTTGATAGGGATTACATTGAGTCTATAGATTACATTGGGTAGTATGGACATTTTAATAATATTAATATGAAAGTTTATTAATATTACTAAGACTCATTAATAGTATAATAATGTAAGTTCCCATGAATATGTGTCTTTCCATTTATTTATATCTCCTTTGCTTTTTTTTTTTTTTTTTTGAGACAGAGCCTCAGTTGTCGCCCTCTGTAGAGGTTGTGGCGTCATAGCTCACAGCAACCTCAAACTCTAGGGCCCAAGTGATTCTCTTGCCTCACCCTCCCAAGTAGTTGGGACTACAGGTGCCCACAATCCCTGGCTGGTACCAGGACCACAATGCCTGACTGTTTTTTAGAGACGGTATCTCCCTCTGTCTCAGGCTGTTCTCAAACCTGAGAGCTCAGGGAAATCCACCGCCTCAAATTCCCAGAGTGCTGGGATTACAGGTGTGAGCCACTGTGCCTGGCTCTGCTTACTTTTTGAAGTTTTGTAGTTTTTAGTCAACAAGTCTTAAGCCTCCTTGGTTAACTTTATTCCTAAGTATTCTATTTTATACTTTTTGATGCTATTGTACAAGGACTGTTTCCTTAATTTCTTTTTTGGCAGATGTAACCCTTTTGAGATTTAAATCAAGGAAGAACTCTCCCCCCCCCCCCCTTTAAACTTCTCTGTCTTCCAGGAAGTTAAGCATTTCTTCTTCTCTGCATGCTTTCCTGATTGTTTTTATCCTTATTTCTTATTATTTTCTTGTTTTTCTACGAGAAAGAATTCAGGCAGAAGCTGGGTTGGTCATTTTCTGTAACATCCTCTAAGGCAAAGGACCAGAGCTGTCATACTCATTCTGACAGAGTTGCTGAACAGAATCCTTTATAGAACTACTAAATTTGGTGACTAGGAGATGATACTGTTTTAGATGTGATAAGGTCAGAGGAAGAGAGATATCAGTACATACTTAGTATGAGAACTGTAGAAGTGTTTTATAGGTAAGCTTTGGAAAACTCTTGGAATGATATATTTGGCTGGTGGTTCTCAAAGTTTGGTCCTCAGATCAATGAACATGTCCCGGGAACTTGTTAGAAATGCAGGTTTCTGGGTCTGCCCTACATCTACTGAATCAGTGTGTGGGAGGAAGGGGAAGGCAAGGATTGCAATGTGTCTGCCTTTTAAACAAGCTCTTCAGGTGATTTCTGTTGCATGCTAAAGTTAGAGAACATTATTTTAAACCATCTAGGAATTCTCTTCTTCTTCTTTTTTTTTTTTTTTTAATTTAGGAAGAACAAAAGAGAAAGTTTGGACCACTTCCAAAGAGTTAGAAGTGGGTCCTTCTCGTAGATGAGAAAAGGTGAGAGAGACCTCATCTAGGAATTTATCACTCTTCCAATCCCCACCTTACCCTCCAAAAACTATGTAGTATATTAGCAACACTTTGCATTATTCATTCCCTTTTGCTCCTTCTCATGTAATTCATTGCTGCTTTAACTTTTATAATCTCCTTTGGTTTGCCTTCTTCTCTTTTTGTAACATTTTAATAGAAAGTTTTTGTCTTTTATTTTTTTGAGACCGAGTCTTACTTTGTCACCTTTGATAGAGTGCTGTGGCGTCATATCTCATAGCAACTTCAAACTCTTGGGCTTAAGCAATTGTCTTGCCTCAGCCTCTCGAGTAGCTGGGACTACAGGCACACCCTACAGCACCCGGCTAATTTTTTTTTTAGAGACGGGGATCTCACTTTTGCTTAAGTCTCGGACTTGTGAGCTCAGGCAGTCCATCCACCTCAGCCACCCAAGTGCTAGGATTACAGGTGTGAGCCACCATGTGCAGTGACAGTTTTGGGGTTGAATAATGCTAGGTTCAAATCTTGGTTCTATTGTGGGATCTTGGGAAGGTCAAAGAGTTAAGTAGCTCAGTTTCTGTTGTTGTGAGGGTTAAGTGAGATAAAACATCGCTAGCTTTTATAAGTTTAGAAGCTTAAAAAATACCAGCTTTCTCTATTGCCCGTTATTCTATTGCTTAAAAAAAAATCATCTACTTTGCCGGATAAACTCAGTGCATGTTGTTTTCTATATGCTAGTATTACTTTCTAGAATTCAAGCTTCCTGGCATATGTATGAAAACTTACCATATAAAATTGGCATAAACCAAATACATAGGTGAAATGCCTTATATAAAAGGAGCAGAAGGCATGGCTTAGGATAGGGCTGATGCTAGACACTCCCATTAGTGATGTGCAGTAGATACAAAAAAATTCTTGGAAAGTTCCATAATACAGAAAGTAGTTCTGTTTATAGCAAAGGAATAGGATATTATCTTCATTTCTCCTACACTGTTTTATAGTGACTTATGCAAAAGTAAATTGTCCTGCCTCTTGTTAAGGGTGGAAGCACAAATAGCCTTTAATTCCTCAAATTCTAGGGCTACCCTTTACATTGAAAGAGAGCCCTCTGGGGCAAAGTATATTTCAGAAAGGTGCAGAGCCTGATTGGGATAGATAGGAAAGAGCAATTCTTCTGAGTTATATGCTTATGACCTTATGCTTTAGGCACAGAGAACTAGTGTGTACTTAGTTTTATTGTTTATGATGTTTTCGAATGATTTTTTCTTTTTGGGTAGTCAAGGTTCCTTTGAGGAGAGATACAATTACATTAGGGCTGTAACCTACTTTCGTGGACTTAGTTGTAATGTTGCTATTGTGCTTAACTTGAAAGTTCTACAAGGTAAGGAGCTATTCCATTCATAAATCACACATCAAAAGCTAGTGACTTAGAATACCATTTTATAGCCAGGCGCAGTGGCTCATACCTGTAATCCTAGTACTTGGGAGGCTGAGGCGGGTGGATTGCTTGAGCTCACAAGTCAGAGACCAACTTAAGCAAGAGTGATACCCCATCTCTAAAAAAAAAGCCGGGCCCTGTAGTCCCAGCTACTTGGGAGACTGAGTCAAGACAATTGCTTAAGCCCAAGAGTTTGAGGTTCTGTGATCTATGACGCCATAGCAGTCTACCAAAGGCAACAAAGTGAGACTATCTCAAAAAAAGAGGCCATTTTATTATCTTTCACTGGTCTTTCTATTATCTTTTGGTAGACTGGGCTCAGTTGGGAAGTTCTTCTTCTGGTTTTGGTAGGGTTCTCTCTAGAGTCATCTGGAGACTCAGTTGAGACCCACGGGCCTCTCTCCCTTTCCACGTACTCCTAGGGCTCCTATCTCCTCTTGGCTTCTTATATAGTAGTTTATGGCTTCTAAAATTAACAGTTCTTGGCTTGGTGCCTGTGGCTCAAGTGGCTAACGCACCAGCCATATATACCTAAGGTGGCGGGTTCGAATCCAGCCCGGGCCCACCAAACAACAATGATGGCTGCAACCAAAAAATAGCCAGATGTTGGAGGTTGCTGTGAGCTGTGATGTGACAGCACTCTACCCAGTGGGACAGCTCGAGGCTCTGTCTCAAAAAAAAAAAAATTAAAAAAAAATAAAATTAACACTTCTCAGAGGAAGGAAATGGAAGCTGCCAGTTCTCTGGCCCAGAACTGGCACAGTTGGCTACATTCGCTTGGGTAAAGCAAGTCTTAGAGCAGTCTAGCTAGGTTCAGTGTAGGAGGCGAGACTACACAAGGTGAGAGTATCAAGAGGTTAGATTCTTTGGGGCCATCTTTGCAGACTACTTCAGGGAACATATCTATTTTATTTAGTACTAATATATATAACTTACTAGTAAAAGGCATGCAATATTTGTGGGTTGAATCAAACCATAGTCTCCATGTTGGATGGACCAACGTATAGATTGGTGGATGGATGGATACCTGGACTTTTCTTCAATCCTTCCTCCCTTCCCTCCCTCCCTTCCTTCCTTTCTTCCTCCCTTCCCTTCTTTCCTTCTCTCCTTCCCTCTCTCCTCTCTCTCTCTCTCTCCCTCTCTCTCTCGTCTCACTTTGTCTCCCTTAGTAGAGTGTTGTGGTGTCATAGCTCACAGCAACCTCAAACTCTTGGGCTTAAGCTATTCTCTTACTTCAGCCTCCCAAGTAGCTGGGACTATAGGCACACACCACAACACCCAGCTATTTTTAGAGATGAGGTCTTGCTCTGGCTCAGGCTGGTCTCGAACCTGTGAGTAGGCAATCCTCCTGCCTCTGCCCCCTGGAGTGCTGGGATTACAGGTGTGAGCCATCTTGCCTGGCCCATCATCTTTTTTTTTTTTTTTTTCTGGGAGAGAGTCTCAAGCTATTGCCCTGGGTAGAGTGCCATGGCATCATAGGTCACAGCAACCTTCAACACTTGGGCTTAAGTGATTCTCTTGCCTCAGCCTCCCAAGTAGCTGGGACTACAGATGCCCACCACAACGCCCGGCTATTTTTTGTTGCAGTTGTCATTGTTGCTTAGCTGGCCCAGGCTGGACTCAAACCTGCCGCCTTTGGTGTATGTGGCTGGTACCATAACCACTGTGCTACAGGCGCCAAGGCACACATCTTTCCTTCTGACAAAGCACCTTTTAGGCATAGAGACCTGAGTGGCCAGAAAGCATTATATTCCCTCAAGATATTTTGGGAGCTGTAATCCAAGGAAGAAAAAAAAAAATAATGGCCATTTGTTGGACTGTATACTGACTGTTGGACTGTGTACTGACTACTATACTTGATACATGTTCTTACTTAATTATAATAATTTCATGAAATAAGGATTTCCCCTCAAATGTGGAAGCTGAGGACAATGAACTTGTTCTACATCACACAGCTAATAAGTGACACAAAATGGATTTACACTGTAATCTCTCTAATTCTAAAGCTCATGTTGAATTACCTCCTATTCTGGTTTCTCAGAGTTTTCTCTTGATTAGTAGAGACCACTAATATTTTTTTTTAAGATTTTTTTGGGGGGGGCGGGCAGGGACAGAGTCTCACTCAGTCACTCCTGGTAGAGTACCTTGGTATCTTAGCTCAAGCAACCTCAGACTATTGGACTTAAGTGATCTTCTTGCCTCAGCCTCCCGAGTAACTGGGACTATAGGTGCCTGCCACAACGCCCAGCTATTTTTAGAGATGGGGTCTCGCTGTAGCTCAGACTGGTCTTGAAGTGTGAGCTCAAGCAATCTTCCCAAAGTACTGGGATTACAGGCGTGAGCCTGTACAACCATTAAGCTTTATCAGAGGTTTTGCAATAGCAGCACTACTGACATTTGGGGCCAAATAATTCTTTATTGTGGGAGGCTGTCCTATGCATTGGTAGGATGGTTAGTAGTATTCCTGGCCTTTACCCACTAGATGCCATTAGCACTCCCCTCACGCAGATGCAACAACCAAAAATGTCTCCAGACATTGCCAAATATCTTTTGGGGGGAATCCTCCTCCCACTGAAAACTACAGGTAAATTATTTTATCTTACTGGGATTTTTGTTTGTTTTTTAGAGGCAGAGTCTCGCTTTATCATCTAGGCTGGAGTACAGTGGTACTATCACAACTCACAGCAAACTGTAACTCCTTGGGTCAAGTAATCCAAGCCCATCCCCACCTCTGCCTCACCCTTCCCAGTAGCTAGAACTACAGGTGTGCATGGTCCTTGCTGTGCTAAAAAATTAGGGGGTGGGGTGGGGGGTCGTGTAGGATAGGGTTTTACTGTGTTGTCCAAGCTGGTCTTAAACTCCTGGCCTTAAGTGATCCTCCCTCCTTATCCTCCCAGAGCCACTTCGCCCAGCCTGTGTTTTATGTTTTTTGTTTTGTTTTGTTTTTTTTGAGACAGAGTCTCACTTTGTCACCTTCAGTAGAGTGCCGTGGTGTCATACCTCCCAGCAACCTCCAATTCTTAGGCTCAAGCAATGCACCCACTTTGGCCTCCCAGAGTACTAGGATTCTGGGCCTGAGCAACCTTCTTCTTCTTCTTCTTCTTTTTTTTTTTTTTTTGAGACAGAGCCTCAAGCTGTTGTCTTGGGTAGAGTACTGTGGCTTCACAGCTCACAGCAACCTCCACCTTCTGGGCTCAAGGGATTCTCCTGCCTCCACCTCCCGAGTAGCTGACCCTACAGGCACCTGCCACAACTCCTGGCTATTTTTTTGGGGGGTGGGTTGTAGCTGTCATTGTTGTTTGGCAGACTCGGACTGGATTTGAACCTGACAGCTCAGGTGTATGTGGCTGGCACCTTAGCTGCTTGAGTCACAGGTGCCGAGCCTTTTTTTTTTTTTTTTTTGAAACAGAGCCACAAGCTGTCCCCCTGGGTAGAGTGCCATGACATCATAGCGCACAGCAACCTCCAACTCCTGGGCTCAAGCAATTCTCCTGCCTCTGCCTCCCAAGTAGCTGGGACTACAGACGCCCGCTACAACACCCAGCTATTTTTTGGTTGCCGCCATTATTGTTGTTCAGCAGGCCCCGGCTGGATTTGAACCTGCCAGCTTAGGTGTATGTGGCTGGTGCCTTGGCTGCTTAAGCCACCGGCACTGAGCCGACTGTGCTTGTTCTTGTTTTTCTTTTTGTTTTTTTTTGAGACAGGGTCTCATTATGTCGCCCTCGATAGAGTGCTTTGGCGTCACAGTTCACAGCAGCCTTCAACTCTTGGGCTTAAGCGATTCTCTTGCTTCAGCCTCCCAAGTAGCTGGGACTACAGGTGCCTGCCACAACACCTATTTTTTTTTTTTTTTGAGACAGAGCCTCAAGCTGTCACCCTGGGTAGAGTTGCTGTGGCATCACAGCGCACAGCAACCTCTAATTCCTGGGCTCAAGTGATTCTCCTACTTCTGCCTCCCAAGTAGCTGGGACTACAGGCACCCGCCACAACATCCGGCTATTTTTTGGTTACAGCCGTCATTGTTGTTTGGTGGGCCTGCGCTGGATTTGAATCTGCCAATTCAGGTTTTATGTGACTGGTGTGTTAGCCACTTGAGTCACAGGCGCTGAACCCGCCTATTTTTTTTTTTGTGACAGAGCCCCAAGCTGTTGCCCTGGGTAGAGTTGCTGTGGCATCACAGCTCACAGCAACCTCCCACTCCTAGGCTCAAGCAATTTTCCTGCCTCCACCTCCTAAGCAGCTGAGACTACAGGTGCCTGCCACAACGCCTGGCTATTTTTGGTTGTAGTCGTCATTGTTGTTTGGTGGGCCTGGGTTGGATTTGAACCCACCAGCTCAGGTGTACGTGGCTGGCACCTTAGCCACTTGAGCTATAGGCACAAAGCCCTGACTTTTTTTTTTATTGCAGTTGTCATTGTTGTTGAGCTGGCCCAGGCTGGGTTCAAACCGCCAGCCTTGGTGTATGTAGCTGGCACCGTAACCACTGTTCTGCGGGTGCCAAGCCTTGTTTTTTGTTTTTTATTATGACATCTCACAAGGGACTGGCTATGGCTTCACACCATTTAACTCTTATAATGGGATAGTACTGCCTGGTTCTGGTGGTCTTAAGTCATGCCTTTCTCTCATTGTCTCTCTCCTCCTTTGCCTTGCCTTTCTTCTTTTGTCTCTGATTCCCCTAAATAAAGCACAGCTGGGTAAAGTGGTGTTTGTAAGGACTTTTTACACAGGTATCATTCAGCAGGCATTCAGATCTCTGAAATTATAGCCATTATTGTTTGTAAAAAGAAGGCAATTTACTTGTTCTAATTATAGTAGAGGGGGGAAATGCGTAATTTTTAGCAAGCTGGGAATTAAGTGGCTTCCATACTCCACAGAGTTAATCTTCATCAGGGTGGTGTTGATTGACATGCCGGGGGACGATGTTAATGTGCGATTCTTTTTGGGAACGGGGGAGGAGAGTGGAAATTGCAGTTTCTCTACTAATTGTACATTAGGTGTCATTTATGACAATTTCATGTTGTCTAGACAGAGGGAAATGATGGCAAAATTATTTCAGTGGAGTCAAATGCTGAGTCCAGAAGGAATCAGGGTGGTTGCTTAAGTCAGGATCAGGGTAGAAGGACAAATAGTATACCCCAGAGGTGAATCAGTGAAAATCAGATGTCACCAAGAGAAGCATTTCTGAATAAATCTAGTATATAAAGAAAGTGATTGTATACTCTGAGCTTTGTGTTAGCTCAAGGGCTAACAGTAGATTGTTTGGGAGCCCAGCTGGAGTCTATGCCTTCTTGTCTATTTCTGTAGACTCAAGAAACCTTATTACATGAACAGATATGAACTGGGAATCTGCCTCTTTGCCTCTTAGCAATAAATGCCCCAGCCCATAGTGCCTTTCATTCTCTGATAAGTCTTCATTTACTAACTCTGTTTGCCTTCCTGATGCTGGCCTAAGATCTTACTTCCTTTTAGACAGTATAATGCTAGCAATAAACCAAGGTCAAAAGCTTGTCTCTTAGCCTTGGTCAAGGATTTTTTTTTTTTTTGAGACAGACTCTTACTATGTCTCCCTTTGTAGCGTGTGGTGGAGTCATAGCTTACAGCAACCTCAAACTCTTGGCGTTAAACAATTCTCTTGTCTCAACTTCTCAAGTAGCTGGGACTATAGGCGCCCCCTGTGCCTGGCTATTTTGTTGTTGTTGTTGTTAGAGTTGTCATTATTGCTTAGCAGGCCTGGGCTGGATTTGAACCCACCACCCTTGGTGTATGTGGCCAGCACCCTAACCACTGTGCTATGGGTGCCAAGCCAGATTTTTTTTTTTTTTTAAATACAGAGTTTCAGGCTGTCACCCTGGGTAGAGTGCTGTGGCATCACAGCTCACAGCAACCTTCAACTCTTGGGCTCAAATGATCCTCTTGCCTCAGTTTTTCTATTTTTAGTAGAAACGGGGTCTCGCTTTTTCCTCAGGCTGATCTTGAACCCATGAGCTCAAGCTATCCACCCACCTCGGCCTCCCAGAGTGCTAGGATTACAAGCATAAGCCACTGTACCTGACCTTGGTCAAGGATTTTTAGAAGTTTGAGGTCAGGAATTGGAATGTGAAAAACAGTCTTAGAAGACATTTACAGGTTTGCTTTTATCAAAGAAGTAGGTGATTCTACCAATATATTCTTTGAAGAATTAATAGGCCTGGACGTAGACTTTTTTTTTTTTTTTGAGACAGAATCTCATTTTGTCAATCTCAATAGAGTTCTCTAGCATCATTACTCACAGCAACTTCAAACTCTTGGGCTAAAAGGATTCTCTTTGCATCAGTCTCCCAAGTAGCTGGTACTACAGGCACCTGCCACAAGCCTGGCTATTTTTAGAGACAAAGTCTCAATCTGGCTCAGACTGGTCTTCAACCTGTGAGCTCAGTCAATCCACCTGCCTCAGCCTCCCAGAGTGCTAGGATTATAGGTGTGAGCCACCACGCCTGGCCTGGAGGTAGACTTTTCAGGATTTGTCATCATTCTGAATAAAATTAGCTAAGAATTCAGGATTATGGAATTCTGTAAATCTCTTCCTGAAGTCAGGGGAAGCCAGTCAATTAAGATGCACTACCTCTTAATTAAAGTCTAAATATATATATCCCAGCCACTGCTTATAGGGGCATACGCGCATGAGAGTATCAGAACTAGCCATGAAACTTTCCGCCATAGATTTGCTCTTACTAATCCTTTGGTTAAAAGCCTCTGGTCTAACTAAATCCCTGGTTTAAAAAAAAGTATGTGGTCTTTGAACAAACCTTCCATGTCTCCCAGAGAAAATGGATTTGGAGGCTCGGCGCCTGTGGCTCAATCAGCTAAGGCGCCAGCCACGTACACCTAAGGTGGCGGGTTCGAATCCCCAGCCCGGGCCCGCCAAACAACAATGATGGCTGCAACCAAGAAATGGCCGGGCGTTGTGGCGGGCGCCTGTGGTCCCAGCTACTTGGGAGGCGGAGGCAG
>CAUYQV010176829.1:0-11565 GCA_963574575.1 Galagoides demidoff | reverse complement strand
TTCTTGCTAATACATTTGAGTTCTCTGTGGATTCTGGTTATTAAACCTTTGTCAGAGACATAACCAGCAAATATCTTCTCCCATTCTGAGGGCTGTCTGCTTGCTTTACTTACTGTGTTCTTTGCTGTGCAGAAGCTTTTTAGTTTGATCAGGAATTTGCCATAACTAAACCAGCTCTTCAGGATATTCTCAGACCTATCCTCCATAATGACCAATGCAATCCTCCACCACAAAAGTAAACTCACTCAGAAACTTTTGATCAAATTCAAACTTCCACAGTGGCAAAAGGATTAAAAATGTCCACTGGACTTTTGAAAAACCTAAAATTTTATCAGGCTGATCGATATTCTCAATCAATGTGAATGGCTTAAATTGTCCTCTAAAGAGGCACAGGTTGGCTGACTGGATACAAAAACTCAGGCCAGATATCTGCTGCATACATGAATCTCATCTTACCTTAAAAGATAAATATAGACTCAGGGTGAAGGGATTGTCATCTATATTACAGGCAAATGGAAAGCAGAAAAAAAGCAGGTGTTGCAATTTTATTTGCAGATGCAATAGGCTTTAAACCAACTTCTTAAAAATAATGCCACAATGAACATTTTATACTAAAACCTTATTCTGTAACTCATGTTATTTCTTGAAGCTAGTTTTCAGAAACTGAAATTATCTTAAAATATAAGAATATATTTAAGGTTCTTGATAACATATGAAAAATTGCCTTCTAATAGGCTTTTATCCTGTTTACAGACCCATCAACAATGAACGTTTTCATATGTTAAACATGATGTTTGGTTTTTGTTTTGCATTTCTTTAATTTTGGAAAGGCTTAGCAATCTTATTTTCTATTCCACAATGGTTTGTTCCTATCATTTGTGTACCAGAATTGTTACTAAAAGTACAAATTATAAATATCTGTAACATATCTTAAAGAGGTATTTGTGTTCAGACTTGATAAAAACTAAAAAATATCCATCATGAATTACTACATAAAGTATAGAATGAGAACAATATGCAGTTTTCTATAGAGAGAACTTAAAACCTAAATAATATCAGCAAGAAGATAACAATATTTAGTAGAATCTTGATGTTGATTTGTGTTCTCACCAAAAATAGGCACCACCCTGAGCTGTTAGCCCTGGTCAGCATCACATGCTACATTCCAGGCAAAGTGTCCTGGTTGCCTTCTTCCTTGTGTTAATGTTTGGTCATTTCATACTTTCCAATGTAGAAGCTGAAACAGAAATTATTGACATCTTTATAGATAAGAAAACAGGGGTTCAGAGAGATATGTGACTTGCTCCAAATCATAGAGCTAGAAAGGCATTAAACCCTTTCTGGTTCAGAAACTGCAGGTTCATTGTGACAGTGTGCTTTTACCTGAAGTCAGATTTTTAAAAGCATTTGAGAAGAGGAAGCAAGGGACCTAAAACAAATTATTAAAACAGCAACCAGTAAGAGTTAGAGATACCTTGGCCAAACTGTACTAGCACCAGTAACACAAAAGCATTGCTGTAGCCTGCTCCTTTCACACACTGTCCTACTTGAGAGGCAGTATAGAGCTGGGGATAACAGCACAGGATCTGAGCCCATCTGCCCAAATTTTAAACCCACTTTTGCCTTTTACCACCTATGTAACCTTCCTTATCTGTTAAAAAAAAAAAAGAGGATAATGATAATACCACCACATAGAGTTGTAGGGAAGAGTTAATAAATTATTAATGAGTTGATAAGCACAAAACACATGAAGCGGTGCCTGGTGGAAAGAATCACTCAAGGTATGTCAGCTGTTGTCACTGTCATTATATGCATTAATTCATTTGGCCTCATGACAAACCTATGACCCTACCACAAACCTACTGTGATCACCCTTTTACTGATAAGAAAACAGAAGTTGGTTGGGCACAGTGGCTTACATCTGTAATCCTTGAGCTCAGGCGTTCAAGACCAGCCTGAGCAAGAGTGAGACCCCTGTATCTACTAAAAATAGAAAATCTAGCCAGGCATGAGGGTGGGTGCCTATAGTCCCAGCTACTTGGGAGGCTGAGGCAGGAGGATCATTTGAGCCTAAGAGTTTGAGGTTGCTGTGAACTTTAATGACATCATGGCACTCTACACAGGGGCAACAGAATGAGACTCCGTCTCAAAAAAATAAACAAAAAAGAAGCTATGTGTGTACTAATTATAAAAACATAAGACACCATCCAAATCTAAACAAAAGGATCTCTGGGTATGGGTGTGAACTAGATCTGAAAAATACACTACATCAATGAACTATGAAAGATTAAGTTATAATAAGTTACATTTTGCATCAAATGCAAAATTAAGAAATATTAGACACTAACATGAAGCTTTTTTGTCTACACCATGCAAGAAATATTGAAGAGATTTTTAAATGGTTTTAGTTGTATTACAAAGAAGCTTAGAAAAAATAACTGTCTCTAAGCTAGAGGAGCAGTAGGGATGCTGACAGATGTTACAATCATCCTCCTCTGTACTATTTAAATACAGCTTATCTGATTCTTGATGGGCTTGAATGCTTGCTTTCAGATGTCTATGACTCATATTTGTAAATAATTAATACATGTGTGAAAACAATGTTTTGGCAGGAGGGAGCAAGATGGCGACCAGGTAACAACTTCTTTCCAACCAGGCACAGTGAGATTGGGGAGAGAAGACTCCAGGCATATCTGGCTTGTGAGCTCTGCCCAGAAATATCCCTTTGGGGATACAGGGAGACAGTGAGAGACTTCTGGACCCCAGGAGGAGGACAAAAGCAGTGGAAAAGTGGCAAGTGGCTGTGTTCATTCCGTCTGAGGCTGTGGCTGCTCCAGCTGTAACTACCAACAGCAGCAAGATTCCAAAAAGGGAAGGCTTTCCCTGTGGGTTGTTTTGTTTTTTTGGATTGGGGCACTCCATTGAACTACCTTGGGAGAACTTGGGTAGGAGTACCGATGACTTTAAGCATTGTCTAGAGCCTACAAACCGAGCCACTGAGCCAGAAGGGAGTTGATATTGTTCAGCTGTGGGCTGCACACAGCCATCATGGGAGAACTGCCCCTGCAGGCTCCACCCTCAGGGTCACAGAGTGAGGCTTGGGCTGGGAGACCTTGGGCAAGGGATCTAGTGACTGAGCAGTGCCAAAGGCCAGGACTAACATGCTGGGGAAAAGCAGAGCTTTCAGTGTTTGGCAGTAGAAGCCCTGCCTTGCAGCCTTGGCCCTCAGAGGCATAGAGTGAGACCCGTTTTGGTGCACTGGATAAGAGGGCAGCCACTTCAGGAGAGATCCCAGTGGCAGCTTAATGGTTTAAAGTATCTTTTAAGCATGCTGAGGAAAGATTTAGACTCCAAACCCTGCAGGGTTCCAGAAATCGGCAGAGGCCTCCAGTCTCCATCTCATACAGCTGTAACAGCATTGTGATTAACATCTCATACCCCAGAAGATCACCTGTCACCCAGACAATATTCAGCAAGATATATATACTGCTTTGGTTTGGGTTTTTATTTTTTTTGTTTGTTTGTTTCTTTGTTTGTTTTTTATTTCCACATTTTCCCTCTAGATTATTTTTTAAATTTTATTTCTTCATTTTTCTAGTTTAAATATAATTTTCCATTGTTGCCTTCTTTAATAATAAGAACTTCATTTTTTGTTAGTCTTTTTGCCCCTATTATTTGATATTCTCCCCAATTTTATCCCCAAAGATTTTCTGTTTGATTTATAGTATTTTTGTCTATCCTCTCTATTTGGTGGAGGCCATGTCTGCTCAGGCTGGCAAAGAGATGCTGACATCAAGGGAACCACCCAACCCAGCACCTCCAGAAGTTGGGGGGTTTTAAGGTTGAGTCAAAGTACCCTACTGTACACCTTTATTACTCCTGTCTCCCTCTTTCTGTGCCTCTATTATTTTTGTCAATATTCCCTTTTACTCATCCCCTCTCCTTTCTCTTTTTTCTTTTTCTAAATCTTTTTTCCCTTCTTCCTCTTAAATCTTCTCATCCTTTTGGTCCTATTCCAAAAGAACTTATCAAAACCTTAGGCCAGGCTCGGCACCTGTGGCTCAAGTGGCTAAGGCGCCAGCCACATACACCTAAGGTGGCAGGTTCGAATCCAGCCCGGACCCGCCAAACAACAATGATGGCTGCAACCAAAAAATAGCCAGGAGTTGTGGCGGGCGCCTGTGATCCCAGCTACTTGGGAGGTGGAGGCAGGAGACTCGCCTGAGCCCAGGAGTTGGAGGTTGCTGTGAGCTGAGATGCCATGGCACTCTACCCAGGGGGAAAGCTTGAGGCTCTGTCTCAAAAAAAAAAAAAAAAAAAAACCTTAGGCCAGAGGCACAGTAACTTAAAGAGCAAGAGGAAGTGAAAGGAAAATTAGTGTAAGGAAATAGATAGAAGAAAACACTGATGAAGAAGAATCAGCAGAAAAATCCTGGCAACATGAAAAACCAGTCCAGAGAAACCATGAGATAGCTAGAGGATTCCATCTATAAAGAAATGTTAGAAATGACAGAAGGGGAATTTAAAATACAGATGATGAAAAAAATGAAGGAAATTGCTGTGAAACTGGAAAATAACCAAAAGGAAATCCAAAACAGACTCAAATAAGAGGTGAATGATATGAAGAATATAGAAAGGATATAGCAGGGCTGCAGGAATTGAAGCAGTCAATTAGGGAACTTAAAGATGCAATAGAAAGTATCAACAACAGATTAGACCATGCAGGAGAAATCTCAGAGCTAGAGGACAAAACTCTTGAGATAACTCAGTGAAACAGGCAGAAAAGAAGAGAGAGAAAGCAGAACATTCCCTGATAGAATTATAGGACTTTATGAAGTATTCAAACATACGAGTTATTGGTATCCCAAAGGGGAAGAAGAATACCCCAGAGGAATGGAAGCCATACTACAGAATATAAATGAAAATTCCCCAAATATCACCAAAGATTCTGACTCCTCTCAGAGGGATATTGGACCCCAGGTCACCTCACCTCTAACCGAGCTTCTCCAAGACACATTGTAATGAACCTGTCCAAAGTCAAAACAAAAGAAAAGATTTTGCAAGCTGCCAGAAGTAAGCAGCAATTGACCTATAGGGGCAAATCCATCAGGGTGACCGCATTCTCTAATGAAACTTTTCAAGCAAGAAGACAATAGTCATCTGCCTTTAATCTACTTAAACAAGACAATTTGCAGCCCAGAATTCTATATCCTGCTAAGCTAAGCTTTAAAATTGATGGAGAAATAAAATCATTTAGTGATATACAAACATTGAGAAAATTCATCACAACAAAACCAGTTCTACAGGAAATACTTCAACCTGTTCTACACACTGACATTCACAATGGATCAACAGCAAAGTATGAACTCAGAAATTAAACGACAGAACCTAACTTCCACAATGATGTAAAAGATAAAACTAAGCAATGGATGCTCACAAAATAAGATGAATAGAACATTATCACATTTATCAATTATCTCAATAAATGTTAATGGCTTGAATTCCCCACTGAAGAGACACAGATTGGCTGATTGGATTAAAAAACACAAGCCATCCATTTGCTGTCTGCAGGAAATACACCTAGTTTCAAAAGACAAATTAAAACTCCAAGTTAAGGGTTGGAAGACAATTTTTCAGACAAATGGAATTCAGAAGAAAAGGGGTTGCAATCTTATTTTCAGATACATGTGGATTTAAAGGAAGTAAGTCAAAAAAAAAACAAACATGGTCACTTCATATTGGTCAAGGAAAAAGATACAACAAGACAACATTTCAATTCTAAATGTTTATGCACCCAACTTAAATGTTCCCAGATTCTTGAAACAGACCTTAATTAGTCTGAGCAATATGGTATTCTATAACACCACAGTAACAGGGGGCTTTAACATTCCTCTTACAGAGCTGGACAGATCCTCTAAACAGAAACTAGACAGATATAAGGGGCTTAAATGAGACCCTAGAACAACTATGCTTGATAGACACACATAGAACACTCCATCCCAAAGATAAAGAATATATATTCTTCTCATCGCCCCCATGGAATATTCTCCAAAATTGATCACATCCTAGGACACAAAACAAACCTCAACAGAATCAAAAGAATTGAAATTTTACCTTGTATCTTCTCAGACCACAAGGCACTAAAGGTGGAACTCAACTCTAAGAAAAACATTCAACCCCACACAAAGGCATGGAAATTAAACAACCTTCTGTTGGGTGCAGGAAGAAATAAAAGTAGAAATCATTAACTTCCTTGAGCATAACTACAATGAAGACACAAGCTACCAAAACCTGTGGGATACTGCAAAAGCAGTCCTGAGAGGAAAATTTATCGCTTTAGATGCCTACATTCAAAAAACAGAAAGAAAGCACATCAAAAAACTCACAAGCCATCTTATGGAATTGGAAAAAGAAGAATAATCTAAGCCTAAACCCAGAAGAAGAAAAGAAATATCCAAAATTAAATCAGAGATCAATGAAATTTAAAACAAAAGAATCATTCAGAAAATTAATGACACAAGGAATTGGTTTTTTGAAAAAATAAATAAAATAGATAAACCTTTGTTCAGACCACCTGGAAATAGAAAAGTAAAATCTCTAGTAACCTCAATCAGAAATGTTAAAGGGGAAATAACAACTGATGCCCAGAGATACAAGAGATCATCTCTGAATACTACCAGAGAAACTCTATGCCCAGAAATTTGACAATGTGAAGGAAATGAATCAATATCTGGAATCACACCCTCTCCCTAGACTTAGCCAGTAAGAAATAGAGCTCCTGAACAGACCAATTTCAAGCACTGACATCAAAGAAACAATAAAAAAATCTCCCAATATAAATATGCCCTGGTCTGGATGACTTCACACCAGAATTCTATCAAACTTTCAAAGAAGAGCTTATTTCTATACTGCAGAAATTATTCCCAAAACTTGAGGAGGAAGGAATCTTCCCCGACACATTCTACGAAGCAAACATCACCCTGATACCAAAACCAGGAAAAGACCCGACTAAAAAGGAGAACTTCAGACCAATTTCACTAATGAATATAGACGCAAAAATTCTCAACAAAATCCTAGCCCGTAGATTACAGCTTATCATCAAAAAAAGTCATACATCATTATCAAGTAGGTTTCATCCCAGGGATGCAAGGCTGGTTTAACATATGCAAGTCCATTAACGTTATTCACCATATCAACAGAAGCAAAAACAAAAACCACATGATCCTCTCAATAGATGCAGAAAAAACATTCAGCATCCTTTTCTAGTTAGAACACTGGAGAGTATAGGCATATGTAGCACATTTCTGAAACTGATCAAAGCTCTCTATGACAAACACACAGCTAATATTTTATGGAATGGAGTAAAACTGAAAGCTTTTCTATTTAGAATTGGAACTAGACAAGGTTGTCCTTTGTCACCATTACTATTCAACATAGTGCTGGAAGTTGTAGCCAATATAATTAGGCAAGAGAAAGAAATAAAGGGCATCCAAATGGGAGCACAGGAGTCAGACTCTCCCTATTTGCTGACGATATGATCTTATACTTAGACAACCCCAAAGACTCAACCACAAGACTCCTGGAAGTCATCAAAAAATACAGTCATGTCTCAGAATATAAAATTAATTTCTACAAGTCAGTACCCTTTGTATATGCCAACAACAGTCAAGATGAGAGGCTAATTAAGGACACAACTTCCTTTTCCCATAGCTTCAAAGAAAATGAAATACCTAGGAATACACCCAACAAAAGAGGTAAAGGACCTCTATAAGAAAAATTATGAAACCCTAAGGTAGGAAATAGCAGAGAATATTAACAGATGGAAGAACATACCATGCTCATGGCTGGGAAGAATCAACATTATTAAAATTTCTGTACTTCCCAAAGCAGTCTACCGATTCAGTGCCATCTCTATTAAAATACAAACATTGTACTTTGAAGACTTGGAAAAAATGATTATTTGTTTTGTATGCAAAAAATGTTTTATACAGAAACAGCCCCGTATAGCTAAGGCAGTTCTTAATAGTATAAACAAAGCTGGTGGCGTATTACAGCCACCTAATTTTCAATAAATGAAACAAGAACAGACACTAGGTGAAGAACTCCCTATTCAATAAATGGTGTTGGAAGAACTGGATATCCCCATGTAAAAGACTGAAACTGGACCCACACCTTTCTCCACTCACAACAATTGATTCAAGGTGGATAAAGGACTTAAATTTAAGGTATGAAACAATAAAAATACTCAAAGCATAGGAAAAACACTGGAAGATATTGGGGCCTGGGGAACGACTTTATGAAGAAGACTGCCATGACAATTACACCAATAACAAAAATAAACAAGACTTAATTAAACTGAAAAGCTTCTCTGTACAGTGAAGGAGACAACAACCAAAGCAAATAGACAACCTACAGAATGGGAAAGGATATTTGCATGTTTTGAATCAGACAAAAGCTTGATAAGTAGGGTCTGTAGAGAACTCAAATTAATGCACATGAAAAAAAAAGCCAACAATCCCATATATCAATGGGGAAGAGAGATAAATATTCATCTGTAAAGACAGATGAATAGCTAACAAACATATGAAAAAATGCTCATCATCCCTAATTATTAGAGAAATGCAAATCAAAACCACCCCAAGATATCGTGTAACCCCAGCGAGAATGGCCCACATCACAAAATCTCAAAACTGCAGATGCTGGAATGGATGTGGAGAGAAAGGAGATCTTTTACACTGCTGGTGGGACTACAAACTAATACAACCTTTTTGGAAGAGAGTATCGAGAACTCTCAAAGAACTCAAGCTAGACCTCCCATTTGATCCTGCAATCCCATACTGGGCATCTACCCAGAAGGAAAACAATCCTTTTATCATAAGAACACTTGCACTAGACTGTTTATCGCAGTTCAATTTACAGTCACCAAAATGTGGAAACAGCCTGAATGCCTACCAACCTAGGAATGGATTAACAAGTAGTGGTGTATGTATACCATGGAATATTCAGCCACTAAAAGAAATGGAGACTTTACAGCCTTTATATTTAATCTTGATGGAAGTGGAACACATTATTCTTAGTAAAGCATCACAAGAATGGAGAAGCATGAACCTGATGTATTCAATTTTGATATGAGGACAATATGATTGACCTAGTACACGGTAGGGGGGTGGGGAAAAGGAAGAGCAGAGAGAGAAGGAGGAGGGAGGGGGGCTGAAGGAAAGGAAGAGCAGAGAGAGGGCAGGAGGAGGGGGTGGGGTCTCAGTATGTGACATACCTTTTTGGGGCAAGACACAATTGTAGAGGGACTTTACTTAACAAATGCAATCAGTATAACCTGGTTTCTTTTACCCTCAATCCCCAACAATAAAAAATAAAAAGAAATGATAAGTGTATGCGATAATGGATATGCAGATTACTTTGATCTTAATCACCGTACGTTGCATATGCATCAAAACATCATTCCATGCCCCACAAGGATACATAATTAATATTTGTCAGTTTAAAAATGTGCAGTGTTGATCACAAGATACCAATAAATTTCCCTAAGGAAAAAAAATGTGCAGTGTTGCCGAGTGCTAGTGCTCGTGCCTGTAATCCCAGCACTTTAGGAAGCCACGGCGGATGGATTGCCTGAACTCAGGAGTTTGAGACCACACTGAGCAAGAGCGAGACCCTGTCCCTACAAACAGCCAGGTGTTGTGGCAGGCGCCTGTGGTCCCAGCTACTTGGGCGGCTGAGGCAGACTCAGGGACTGAGACTGAGGCCAGTCCGCTCAGTGACTGAGGCTGAGGATCACTTGAGCCCAAGAGTTTGAGGTTGCCGTGAGCTATGAGTCTATGCACTCTACCAAGGGCAACAAAGTGAGACTCTGTCTCAAAAAAAAAAATGTACAGTATGAAAAAAATATTGTTTGTTCCTTAGCAAAAAATACTCCACTATATGAGGAGAACACAAATATGCAAATATTAAGTATTCCAATCCAAAATAAGGGTAGGATTAGACAGTGTAACGCCAAATAGAAGGCTGTGCAGACACTCTGGAAGGTCATAAGTGCAGGACAGACAGTGCACGGTCAGTCTCGGGGTGCCTCAGGGTGCCGGATGCATCACATTTCATAGAACTTTCTTTTAGATCACTATGTGATCCTCTCTAGAACCCTGCAGCAAGACATTTAACTCCTCTGACAACTGATACTGAAATCCAAAGCAATAATTGGCTGTCCCAAAATGACACAACTTATTGATGAAAAGATGGAACCCATGTGTTGACAGAAAAAAATGTCCCAAACTCTAAAATAATGTAAAGAAGATTATTTTCAGATAAATACGTGTGACCAGCCTGGATCACATGGCCTTGCGAGGTCTTAAGAAAATGTGATCACAGTAGCCAGGTTACAGGTTGACTTTGTACATTCAAGCAAACAGGTACTTCACAGGAGATTGTTGGTAAGTCAGAATACGGAGGCCATGGCTGGTTTGGCTCAAAAAGTTGGGTCATAGCAGTGGGGCTCATCGGTTATAAGTGGGTTTAAAGAGTCTGTTTTGCTTTTAATTAAAGAAATGAAGCTTTGTCTTAAGAGTTTGGAATGTTTTAACTTAAAATAAGTATGTTTGTTAATCAAACATTTATGAAAACTTGAGCAATCTGTTATGTAAATTGATGGCTGCAGGTATAATTTAAGCTTTGCCTTCCTTAGGTCTGTTAATGGTTTAGTATCTCATTGTTAAAAGACTATCTCCAAAAAGCAGAGGGGATGACCAGGTGTTCCTGACCTCCCTTCTTAGGGCTGATAACTCAGCTTTAGGGTTTTTCTGGGGTCTCTTGACCAAGAGGGTGCTCCATTTAGTCAACTGGGGGGTTATGATTTTTATTTTAGTTCACACTTACCACCTGACTCCACGTCTAGGACACTGTCCACCAGACCACTCTCTCAGTGTCTGTGTAGAGTGAAAGGCGTGTTGGTAACCTGTTAGTCTTCCTACATTCATAGCTTGGTAGCACTGTCAACAGAAAAGGAGCCAAACTTTGTAAAATAATTGACAGAGGTTTATTCTAAGCTGATTTTGAGGACCCTGTCCCAGAGCCATGTCCAGGAAGCCTTGAACAAGTAGGCTCACAGTTTGGTTTTACACATTTCAAAGAGACAAGAATTACAGATAAAGTTGTGAATCAGTAGATGGAAGGCATGTATGTTGGTTTGGAATCCAAAAGGGGGAATCTCTCAAGGGGGGCCAGGCTTGCAGGTTGTAGGTGTGTTTAAAGATTTTTCGATTTGTAATTGGTTAAAGAAATGAAGCTTTGGCTCGGCGCCTGTGGCTCAATCGGCTAAGGCGCCAGCCACGAACACCTAGGGTGGCGGGTTCGGGTCCCCAGCCTGGGCCCGCCAAACAACAATGATGGCTGCAACCAAAAAATGGCCACGCATTGTGGCGGGCGCCTGTGGTCCCAGCTACTTGGGAGGCAGAGGCGGGAGACTCGCTTGAGCCCAGGAGTTGGAGGTTGCTATGAGCTGTGATGCCATGGCACTCCACCCAGGGGATTAGCTTGAGGCTCCGTCTCAAAAAA
>CAUYQV010176828.1:0-16339 GCA_963574575.1 Galagoides demidoff | reverse complement strand
GAGGGCACCGAATCCACGAGTCCTGAGACCCTTAATTAAAAGTCTCTGTGGAAATTATAAGAAAACCTCACACACAAGAGACCTTTCCATATAAGGTCCGTGGAATGAAAAGTGAAGTCACAGAAAGCCAAAATCCAGCATTTGATTACACACAGCAGTTGCAGCCTTAAGCAAGGCTGAACCCTGACAGACACCCTCATCTTGTTCCCGTGGAATCTGATAATTACATTTTTGTTCCGAGACCCAGGTTTCAGGGTATGAAAGTATTTACAGAGTTTTTTCTTAAGATATTTACAATGAGGTAAGGAGCTTTCCTCTTTCGGGCTGGGGTTTATTAAAAGTCTGACATTTGTATTGAGATTGCAGGAGGTAAAGAAATACTTTTAAAAAATTCTTTAAATTTTTTTTTTCAGATTCTTTATTGTAGATTCCCAGGACAGCATGGAGTAAAGGGTTGTGTTAATCACATTATAGGTGGTGTGTGTCTTGATCCCAGATAACCGAGATCCTCAAAAACCCTATAGCACTTTTTTCTTCATGAAATAAAAATGGACTATCACATATAGTTTAGCAAAAATTAAACAAGAGAAACCATTGATATGATAACTAAAATGAACGTAAGCCTGAAGTTTATTACCCTAGCAAGTTCATGTGGTGGTACCACCATGATACAATTTCCACGACAAGGGCAACTTTGTGGCGCTTTGGAATGACAGCAATTAGAGAAGGCTTCAGGTACCTTTGCTAATATATTTTAAGTGCTATATCAATTGTAATGGATGTAACAGCTATTTAATCAGGCCATGCCAGCCTGGGGACACAATAAAGATAGAAGATTAAAGTAAACCAGTCATTCCGCAGCTCAGTCCTCACCAGTTACTAAAATGCTGTCTGTGGGAAGTCCCTCCTTCAGATTCAAGGGCTGGGCATGGCAGATGGGAAGGTGACAACTTGGGAGGGTGTGGTCCTTGATGTGTAATAATCACCTTCTGATACTACCTGGTAACACAGTCACACCAAGAGGTGTGATGTCTAACTGCTCCCAAGTAAGGTGCACCCAGTGCCATGGAACAGGGAATGCCTTCCTCCAGCATCCATGCCTATGCCAATCCTGTCACTCTGTAGAGCCACTGTGACTGACTTGCCAAAGCCTACATGGCAAGTGGGGTTAGTAGTCCACCCAAATTTTTCATGCATCCCTGTATATAAGCACCTTCCTCCAAGCTTGTCCATAAGATTTGCTTTGGCCATTGACACAGAGTAAATGTAAAATATGTAGAGTAGGGGTGTCCAACCTGTGGACCCATGGGCCCCAGGCTGATTTTGCAAGGACTTGTTTTATCTATGTTATCAGATATCAGGAAAAGTATTCGCGGACCTTTTCTTTGATGATCAGTTTTTCCCAGTGTTTGCGTATTTAATGTGTGGCCCAAGACAACTCTTATTTCTCTAATGAGGCAGAGGAAAAAAGGTTGAACAACCTTGAGACTTTAAAACACTTTCGGGTTTGTCCTCTATCTAGTAGTTCTTAGAACTCTTGCACCCTTGGAACAACACGACCAGGTTAACATCCCAGAAAATGAGAGAAGTAGAAATGAGGCCTCCCGGCCGAATATTCCATCAGACCAACTAGCCCCAGCACATCTAGCGGCTGACTCCATACAGGAGAGGTGATCCAGGCACAACCAAAAGAAAAATCACGGAGAGGAGCCCAGCCCAGTTTGCCAACCCACAAAATCATGAGCTGAATGAACAGTTACGGGTTTTAGTCACCAAATATTGAGGTAGTTTGTTGAAGCTAAGTTATACAGCCTCTCATAAGGATGTGAAGAGATAAAATCTGTTCATGGAATAGCTGGTAATAAGAGTAAAATTAACACATCAAGTGAAACCACGGACCTTAAACAAGAGGTTATAGATCCTTTAAGAGGTATAAATTCCAAGAATTTGGTTATCATTTCTTTGGTATTATTTGAGAAGGTTGTTACAAGGCCCATTTGTTCCTCTTTCATGGGTGAACCATGGCATCAACCTTCCACCTACATTAAATCTGATTGAAATTCCCAAGCAGTGTCCTATACATGGGACAGAATAACATAAAATAGTTAAGAGCCCTGGAATGAAATACTAGAATCAACGCTGAGATCCTAGGTTCCCGCCTTTAAAGTAGGGAGATATAGTCCTACTTCCACAGAGCTGTTGTTGTATTACGATTAATAATGCAGGTGCACTGTGTGGTGCAATGCCGGACACACATAAGTGCCCCCAAATATTAGATTGTCTCATTAGGTTGAGAGTTAATCAAAATGTTTAACAGTCATTTATTATTCATCATGTCAAAGGCACTACACTAAGTGCCCCCATGTATATGACCTCATTTAATCCTCACATTATTGTGAAGTAGTTATTATGTTCTCATCTCACAGATGAGGAGCGGGAGGCACAGACAGGTTAAGTGACTTGCCAGGTGTCGCACAGCTAGGAGGTGGCAGCTACTAGCTCCAGTCTTCATGCTGCCTCTCTTCCCCATCCTTGCTCAGTGGTTAAGAGCGAAATTCTACAGCTGAGCCAGAGAGAGACCCATTCCTAAAAAAATAGCCAGGTGTTGTGGCAGGTGCCTGTAGTCTCAGCTACTTGGGAGACTGAGACAAGACGACCATTTGAGCCCAGGAGTTTGAAGCTGCTGTGAGCTCTGACACCACGGCAGTCTACCCTGATGACAAAGTGAGACTGTCTCAAAAAAGAAAAGAGCTAAATTCTAGTCTGTAGTGCTGGGAATTGAAGCACTCTTTGGGATAGGAATTACAAAGGCTTTTTCAAAACATGGCCCCGTGCTCCATTTTTGCCATTTTAATAGGCTTGTAGGACTTCATCCGTGCTGGGCACTCTGCCTAGAATGTTTCTCCACGATCGCTTCCACCTTTCATTCAAAATCCTTATAATTTTAGGTACAGTTCAAACACTACCTCCTGATTTTCTTAGATTTCTCTGGTGGATAAAGGTGTGAGCCCCACTTCTGCTGGAATCTCAACTTTTGCTAGCTGTTAACTATGGAAAGTTGGACAAGTTACAACCTCTCTAAATCTTGGTTTCCTCATCTGTAAAATGTGGGGAAATTACACCATTTCACAAGAATAGTTAGCGAAGCCCAGGGTCTGCCACACTTAATGTTGTCTATTATTTTTTAATACACAGCTGGATTTCCACAGCATTTTATTTTGCATACTTACATGCATTGTATTTAATTATATATCTCTCTGGTGCTCTCTCGCTAGACTTTGTAATCCTTGAGGAAAGACGTCATTTTTCTTGGTTTCTCTATTGCTTTCCCAGTCCCATAATAAGCCCTTCATGAATATTTGTGGAAACATTTAATCCAACCAACTTTGAGTCCCAGCAAGCTTCTCAAGCACCTCTGAGAATGCCTGGAACATTTTTGCATGCTGCTGGACTTCCCCTCTTCTATTTCAGACTTCTCCTGAGAGTAGAGACCAGATCTCCAATGACGGATGCCTCCTGGGTGAATCCAACTCCCAGCATTAACTTGTAAAGGATAAAGACAGACATTCCTAAAGGGAACGATAAGCCCCCGCATTCTCAGGAAATACTGAAGAAGGTTTAGCAACTCTCATTTGATGGCCCTACTAAGCCTCAGTTGATGGCACTAACATAGAATGATCATGGTATTGGGACTGTGGCTTCCTGAAGTCAACCCTCTCTTGAATTGTCCTGTTGATTATAGGGCATGAGAGACATTGGCCTATGTTTGCTAAACATGGGCCTAACATCCTCAGCTACCAACTAGAGTTTTAGGTACTGACAGGAAGTGTTAAAGGTTTATGGTAATGGGAATATAAGAGCTACTTGAACATTTCAAAAAACTAATGGCACTGTTCAGGTTCAGACACCAAGGTCCTGTGCAATTGGGAGGAATGGCAGCAGAAGAACTCAAGCTCATCAGAACTTAAATCTGCAAGTGTATAAGTCTTTGTTGAATACACAAGTTGCTGCTTCATAACATGAAGTCGTTTCCTACATAAAACCTTTTCTAAACATAATGTCTGTTGAGAAGTCATAACAGAAAATATTTATTAAGTGCTCATATGTGCCAGGTAATTTACTTCCATACCTCATCAAGCCTGTGAAGCAAAGCATCACTGTCTTTGCAAAGGAGGAAATCAGGTCATGGAGGCTGAACTGAGTTCTTGTTGTCCCTACCAAGCAAATAATAGCATAAGACTTAAAACTGTGCTTCCTTAATTCTTAATGCTTCAGCCATACTCTCCACTGGACCCTTTCTCTGCTGATAAAAAGGTTGCTAATTCCGCAGACTCTAAGGATAACCATTGAATGATGCTGGGATAGCATTATTTCTTTCCTAGTGGTTCTCTAAATGCATAGAAATCACCTGGGGAGGTGTTGAAATGAGGATGGGGCCTTAGCCCCAAGACATTCTGATTCAGTAGAGCCTAAGGAGGGGCCTGGGAATCGGTATTTTAACAAGTAAAACTGATGAAGCCCACTGACTCTGGCACAAGTGGGCTTCAGTCTCTACTTTGAAAACATTGTGGGATGTAATCAATGTTATCAATAATGAGCATGTTCAGAGAACATTAGCTTGACCTTTATTGTACTGTCTGTAAAGTTTCCAAACATTCAGTAGCTTTCATATCCAGAGTGGCTTCTTAGAGTTACTAAGGATGGTATAGAGGGCAATCCTAAATTTGTTCCGGTCTTCCATCACCCCAGCCAGGAAGATGTCACTAATCCTCAAGGCCAGCTGTCCCAAGACAGTGCTTGAATAGGAAGAGAAAGAAAGGGCACCCCTGTGAAACATAAAAAGTAAAGACTGCAAGGAGAATGCTGATGGTGACAGATGTAAGAAGTTTATTATATATTGCAGAGATCCAGATTAGGAAAAGCTTTCTAAATCCAATTTTTCTACTTAAAGCAGAAAGCAAATAAGGCCATCCGGGTGTGCCACGGGTTTTGCAGAACTCATTGACAGTAAGTCTGTAGGCTGTTTGGAAACCTGGCCATGGTGCCAAATGGATGGAATTGTGAGGATGTAATCATGAAACTCATCGTTCACATTTAAAAGGAATCTGATCAGGGTGAAACAGGGTGGGAAGTTGTTTTGCTGAGGTAAGAATTTCTGGGTAAAATGACCAGAGACTGGGGAATCTGAATAGGATGGGAAAGGTCCCAGCAGGCAGGGTAGCAGTGAACCTATCTTTGAAGTGTTAACAAATGATACCAGCACCCTTCCTCTTCCACTTTCTCCCTGAATTTAACACTAAATTGAGTGTCAGATGGCAAGGTGCTGTCAAGATTAGCTGGAGAGCTCACACAAATGCCTTTTATAAGCTCCCACTTCCCAGATGATCAAACTAATCATTTTATCTGCCGGACTGATAACCTCGCTCTTTCTCCACATTTGAAAATAAAATCAGGAGGATTCTGGGAAGATGGCTAAGTTGTGAAAATACAAGGAAACCTTTCCCCTAGGTATTCATTAAAGTACCTGTTAAATCTTATGAAGAAAGACTTATGTAGCCATGACGAGAAGCAACAAACAACAGGTACTGGTGGGAATTTATGAAATGGGGAAGGATTAAAAATCAGATCCCATCAGAAGTAGTTCAAGTCCTATATATCTATTTCATCCAATTCCAATGAGATTTGGGTCACTATCAGCAAACATCTGTACTTTCTATGCAGGCAGCTCAAATATTCTTTGAATCTACTTTTTTTTTTTGAGACAGAATCTCAAGCTGTTGCCTTGAGTAGAGTGCTGTGGTATCACAGCTCACAACAAGCTCAAACTCTTGATTCTCCTCAGCCTCCCAAGTTTCTGGGACTACAGGCACCTGCCACAATGCCTGGCTAGTTTTAGGAACATGGTCTTGCTCTGGCTCAGGTTGGTCTTGAACTCGTGAGTTCAGGCAATCCACCCACCTTGGCCTTCCAGAATGCTAGGATTACAGGCCTGGCCCGAAGCTACATTTTCTTAAACAGAATGGCTTCTCAGTCTCATCAAAAGTTTCCTTATGCTCCTGTGGACCAAGGGTCCTTGAAGGTCATCCACTTTGGCTGACATCTTCCTTCTCACCTAGACTCAAAATGATTCATGCAAGAGGTATTTTTCTCCTCAGTTTGGAGTCTTTGAGTCGCCTAGAGCTCTGGTCTTCAATATGGCAGCCACTAGCTATATGTGGCTCTTCAAATTCACATGTAAATTGATTAACATTAAATTAATTAAAAATTCATATTCTCAGTCACATTAGCCACATTCAAGTGCTTAATAGCCCCATGTGGCTAGTGGCTACTCTACTGGACAGACTGGATATAATATCATGATGATATGCCATCATCTCAAAAAGTTTTGTAGGATGGTGCAGACTTGGAGGATTGGAAGGACTTGGAGTTGAGTGCACAATTCTTTGTACAAAATACGAACTGCTTTGTTTGATGTGAGAGACAGAATGCACAGTGTTCAGTTAGAATACAAAGGGGTTGATGGCACTTCCTGACTCTTTGCTATTATAGGGATGACATTTCTCCTAGCTGAAGAATGAATTAATAGAGAAAGAGTGAAATCAAGTGAAGTCTATGAAAATATACAGAGAAATGTAGCAAGAACTAATTTCTGCAGCATCAGAATAAAATTCTTTCTCCGAAATGGATTCAATCCAATACCATACCAATAGGAAAAACAACTGCTTCGTGTTCTCAGTAAGATGCCATCCGACATGAGTTTTATTGAATCAAAAAAGACTACTCTAAAATAAAATTGCAGTAGCAACTAATAACTGCCTTTTGATTAATGAAGCAGAGTACAAGCCTGAAAAATACTCCTACAATTCGGAGGAATGACGAGGTGAAATAGATTGCTCCACAGAGAGGCCCATGAGAGAAAATAGAAGCACAGTTCATTTCACCCACACAGTTTACACACCATAATTCTTGATGAAATCTGCACCAGCTGTCAATCCTGATTGATCTATAAAATTGAAACTTTCACTTATAAAAACTTGCACTCAAAAAATGAGACGATAACAAAAAAATTATGGGATAAGTGAAGAGACCAGTGATTTGAAAGAGCTGAACCAAGCTGAAGAATTTGAGGCAAGTAGTTCCCACTGAAATAGACTAAATTCAAGAAATTATGTATCATGCTTCTTGAACATATATATTGATGTATTCAATAAAATAGGAGCAAATAGAGCAACAGGAAAATACAGAAGAGTTATTGCATAATACTGAAGAGTTATTGGAAAATGTTTTAAATTACCCTATCTTTTTGAAGGTAGTAAATAGCAAACAAGATACTTACAAAGGAGAAGGAGGGAATAACGTAAAGTATAGCTTATGAAATTCTCTTATAATTAAAAGCACAAATGTAAATTTCAAGAGAATATATAAAAAGCAAGGAAAATGGATTCATAGGTATAATTTCCTCATATAAAAAGTTGATAGGAAAAAGACCCTCAAAACTAGCAATAATCAGTTTTTCTACTAAACAAAGAAGTCTGAACACATGCATTTAGCAATACTAGAACTCTACTAAAATTGCAGAAAAGAAAAATTCAAAATATATACTTGAAGAAATCTCACAAAAAAAGTAGAACAAAACGGTGAAGAGATAGAAAATACGAGAAAAATGTATGAATGAGAAAAACAAAAGACCAGAACAGGAAGTCTTTTGTTTGTATAGTGGTGGTTTCATAAAGGGAATATTGACGAAACAAATAAACATTTATCGTAGACAAAAACAGGTCCAAATTTTTCCCAGAATAAAGAATAATTGTTTCTAGATGATTAGGCCAACTAGGAGCTCATCACTCTGAATAAGAATTAACCAATACCAAGATCCATCATGGTAAAATTTCAGAACACTTTAGAAAATGGAAAAATTCTATGTATTTCCAAAGAAAAAATAATACAGATTACAATTAGAATAAAATTCCCAACAGAGACACCCTAAGTTAGAAAACAATGAAGTGATGCCTTTCCTACCTATAATTATATACCCAGTCAAACTTTCAGCCAAATATGAAAGAAGAATACAGACAGTTTCAGACAGCAATGGTCTCAATAATTCTACTTTTATGTATTCTTTCTCAGGTGGTTACTAGAATATGTGCTGAGTGAAACTTAAGGGAAAAAATCAAGTAAGAGGTAAATGGGATTTAGGAAACAGGGTTTTCACATAAAAGAGGAGCTAAGGAAATCCCCAGGATAGAAGTGAAAGAAGACCTCAAGACAAGAGCTTATAACAGGCCTGTTGGGTGGCCAGCACAGTTTGGAACTGGTCAGAAGACTCCAGGAAAGAAGATGAAATGCATAGAATATTCAATTTGTTGGACACAATTGTGGGAGGCCAGAGTACTGCTATTTATCCACTATCTGGGTTTTCTCCTTTTCTGGAAATTAGGTAATAACGTAAGAGGAATTCTTTAAGAGACAGTGCTGATTCACTACCTTCTCCTTCCAGGCCTCAGCAACCAACAGTGCTCCCAAGACACAGGCTTTCCTGTTCAAGTCCTAGGACAGGGCTCGTGCCAACCCCAGCAGCACTAACAAAGTGAGATAGAAATATGCCTTTGTTACCAGAGTCCTCTGGTCATTTGCCTTTTTGTTGCTGTTACTATAGCTTAGCTTAGCCTATTCTGATTAATACCAGAATGAAAGGAGCTATAGTTTGAAAGTGAGCTGGGATTATATCCACAGAAAAGTAAGCAAATGAAGAAATAACTGTTAGCTCTAGTAAAAACAAAACATAGCTCAAAAAAGGAAAAGTAATCATAATGCCTTAGATGTTTGGATATGAAGAGTTTTCTAACTATAGCCAGGCTTATATTCAGCTTCTATTAATTGGTATATTAAAATACTACTAATTGGTGAAAATTTGCTGCCCTGAGCCCCTGCCATCCTAAATTATTTCCCAGGAAGCCTCAGACCTACTACCTAAAGGATTATGGACCAGCATAGTAAGTGTCTTGCACCATCCTGTCTGGTTGATGTCTATAAGTGTTTTGTTCAATATTTTGAATAATAACCCTCATTGTAATAATCATGAAAATGTTCTAATCATAACATTAATATATTAAATTGGGAGTGGGGGAACAGGGAGTTATGTGTGTGTGTGCAAGGACGAGGATGGGGAGTGGTCAAACAGCTTCCATAGTGGGAAGGTAACACATAATGCAAAAATCTAAAGACTCAAGAAGGAATAAAATGAGCAAGTTAATGAGAAAAATGGAGATTAAGGAACTAAAAGATATGAAAGTAGATGCCTCTGGGAAGTAGAAAATTATACGAAAATTATAAGCAGGGGAAAGGGAGGTTTTCATAGCAAACTTTGTGGAAGTATTAAACTCCTTAAATAATGTGCACATAAGACTTGGGGGTAAATAAAAGTTAAATTTTAAGAAGAAGTCATGGGGTTTAAAAAGAATTGGAGAAAAATTCTCTGAGAAAGATGTGACTCTATACAGAAAAAAAAAAAAAAAGAGCTGGTGGAGTTGAAACAGTATTATTGCTAAAGAATTTGACCAAAGCGTACCAGGGAAAATATAAATGCCAAGGATAAAGAGGAAATCTTTACTTTTCTGGACTGAAGGAAAGTGATTATCTACAAAGGAAAGAGAAGACCGGCATCAGATTACTGATTTTGTTTAATAATTCTACTGCTGCAAAAATAAAAATGATAATTGTACTTCTCACATTCTAATCACTTATGGGTGTGTAGCTTTTGTGTTTAGAGAGTAGAATTACTAAATAAAACTAAGAGACAGCTATTTTAATAAATTATAAATAAAATCTATGGTATATGAAGTCAGGGATAAAAATCAATAAATGTTATTTAATGAAAGTATCTCCGGCAACAGCCAGACAGGTTGTAAGAATGAAAAGATACTGTTACATTTGAAAACATCAATGAAATTGATAATATTCTGAAAAAAAAATCACCAAAATTGATGCAAGATAAAACCTGAATATAATAATAAACAAAGGTAAACATTTTTAAATAGACAGCTCGACCAGCCCAAATCTGGCAGGGGTTCCACTTATTGGTGAATTTTAAAAAACCATCAAGGACACAAAAAAGATAGTTATTAAAAGTCTAAAAAGTCTGATGACCATAAAATAATATGAGAAGTTACATAGTACCAAACAAGTACATAAATGACACAAACCCCGCAGAATATGGGATACAACGTATAGGCCAATATTATTTATAAATGTAGATATAAAATTCTTAACTATAAATGTAAATGAAATTCAAAAGCTAATTTAAAGGCCTAGCTAGTGTAATCAAGTAGGGATTATTACTCAAAAGCAAGGACAAGTCAGTACTGGAAATTACAATAATGTTACCAATTTTCCAAGTAAAAGTCATATAATCTTATCATAAAAAGATAGCAGATAAAACTCAATACTCACTATTTATAAAATACCTTCAAGTAGCAGAAATGGAAGCACATCTTACTCAACACATAAACAGTTGTTTTAAACCAACGGAAAACACCATGCTTAAAGGTGACAACGCTAAAGACAGAGCAAGTTAAATCAGGCACAACACAAATATATTCATAGTTGGATTATGATCAGTAATAAGAGGGAGATGGAAAAAGAGTTATACATATTGGAAAGGAAACAGGAAAATCATGACTATTTTGAGAAATCCACTTTAAAGGTATTTGAATTAAATTTTAGAAATCAATAAATTACTAGCTAAAGATATAGAACAGTGCATGGGGGGAGGGGTGTATGAAAAAATCCATTCCCAACAGAACAAAAGATACAAAAATACTAAGATAGTATCTTAATGGGAAAATGTGTGACCTAGATTGAGAAAAGTCAGGGTAGAAGCCTCCAGTGTTTTATGGAGAGATATAAAATAAAACTTGACTAGTGGGAAAACTCAGCATGTTCCTTCATGGAAAAACAAAATATTTTAAGGATGACAATTCTTTCCAATAGTGTATTGTGCTTTAAAGTAATTTTGATAAAGCTCCCAATGGGGTGTTTGTTTTTTTAAAAAACTGGATTAAATTATCATAAAGTTAATTTAAAAAAATAATCAATTTTTTAAAATAAGTCTATTAAAAAAGTAATGTATGGTTAAAAGTCTTTCCAAAAAACTAGAATACACAGTAAAATGTCAATAATCAAAACAGCCTGGTACTAATGCAAAAATAGATGACTTAAAGCACAGAATTAGTAATTAGAATAAAATGCAAGATTATCAATCAGTGGAGAAAGATGATTTCTTAGCAACATGTTGACTTCTAATCTGGTTGCCTTTGGGGCTCCAGAGAAGCAAGGTACCTTGGATATACGAAATGGGGACACTTCCTTAGTCTCATTACACTAAGTAGAAACTTTCATACCATCAGCCAAGTGCTTCTCGACATCTTTCTTCAATGTAGGGTTACCCAGGTTCATTTTCCCCAGAATAGATTAATGAAACAGAACACCAGACTGACAGGACGCTCTGACCTGGCTTCATTGATCCCCTTCTCCCGATTCTGCTTCTGCCCAAGTCTGGGCTTCCCTTTCCCAATTTCTTTCTCTCTTGTCAGGCCCCATCCCCACCTCACCCCTTGTAACTAACTTTTCCAACAAAATACTGCTATAACTGGTTAACTGTTATATTCTCATGTCAAACCAGTGGTCAGGATAAATTCTGGACAAATCAGTTGACTGAAAAAATTTAGAAAAATTAAAAGAATAAAATTGAACGTTTATAAATCTTTAAAATGATATGAAACACTTAGCTTATAAAAGGATAAATGTGATACAAAAATATGACTACTTGAAAATCTAAAATGTTATATATCTAAAACATAGTGTGAAATAAAGCAAATAACAGACACAAAACATGATGAATACTTGGGGTGGCACCTGTGGCTCAAAGGAGTAGGGCACCGGCCCCATATACTGGAGATGGTGGGTTCAAACCCAGCCCTGGCCAAAAACCGCAAAAAAAAGGATAAATATAGCCTAGTATGAATTGCTTATCATATTAAAGAGCCCATAAAATTTATTATTTAAGGCACTAATAATATCCCAATTAATATATAGACAAAGGACATGAATAGACAGTTCAGGTAAGGGGGCATATATAGTACTAGTAAATAAACATTTAAAAATATTCAATTCACTGGTGATTAAAGAAATAGAAATTAAAATCAACTATTATTATTTACCTAGAAAAGTAGCATGTTTTTAAAAAAGACAATACTCATTGTTGACAAAGCTTCAGGAAAGCTGATATTCTTATATTGCTATTGACCATATAATTATCATAATATATTATAAAGCAATTTGGCACTCTTTATCAAAAGCTATCAGAATGCTTTTGATTCAGTAATTCCACTTCTGGGAATCTAGCCTAAGAAAATAATCTGAAGCCTGGAAAAAATACTGATGCATGAAGATGTCCAATTTGGCATTATAAGTGCAAAGACATGACACTTTATACAAAGTAACAATAATACAATGAGTTATGATTAACTCACTGGAATTAAATTTTAAGCACCATTCAAAATCATGGTCATAAAGGTTATGTGGCAACATGAAAAATATACATAATTTTAGCTGATTACAGCTATGAAAGAAATTTATGCATGGGAAAGTACTGTACGGATATACATGCTAATTTTAATACTGCTATTAGCATTAAAACTACTATTAATAATAATACACTGAACACCAACTCCATGTCGGACACTGTATAACCCTTCTCTCTAATCCTCATACAAACTACAGGTGAGAGAGAAACAGATAACGAGGTAATAACTCACAAGAGCTGCTGGCATCTTCCCCAAAGCACGGCTGGGATGTGCCACCCATATCACTTTTCACCCAGCTGCACACACTTCACCACTCTCTGAGAACTGCCCTCAACTGAAGAATTCAAGGTCACATCCATTCCCAGGGCAAACTGTATCCAGCATCTGGTCATCGCAGAGGTGTAAGAGCCCAGCTCCCTCATCTCAACTGGGGACAATGCCAAAATGCTATCCCAGGCTTTGAGCACTCACATGATTGGTTGAGGCCTCTTTTCAAACTACCTTGCAGCCTCAATTCCCCTGTTGCCTACCCTTCCCCATAGGTATTGATCCTCAGAGTATTCTATACTAAATTCCTACCCACTAATCTCTGTCTCAGAACCTGCTTTCAGGGGCTCTCAGCCTACAGTACTTAACTACCAGGAATGGTTTATGGTAGTAGATACTGAAATGGGATCTGGGAGCCAGAGCAAGCGGCAGGAAGAACACAGATGGCACTCACTCCAAGCCTGCAGCACAACTCTTCAAATGTTCACAAGTGGTGAATGGGGTACTATACCTGAGGAAGGAATGCAAGAGCCACCTGCTTAGGAGGTAAAGAGAAAATAGAAATTTAAAGGACAATGGGTATCTGGCATGGTGGCTCACACCTATAGTCCCAGCACTCTGGGAGGCCGAGGTAGGTGGATTGCTTGAGCTCAGGAGTTTGAGACCAGCCTGAGCAAGAGCAAGATCCCACAGAAAAAAACTAGCTGGATGTTGTGGCAGGCACCTATACGCCCAGCTACTTGGGAGGCTGAGGCAAGACGATCACCTGAGCCCAGGAGTTTGAGGTTGCTGTGAATTATGATCCCATGGCACTCTACCCAGGGCAACAAAGCGAGACTCTGTCTCAGAAAAAAGAAAAAGAAAGGACAATGGAATCAGATGGCTGTTGCTGGGAACAATTGAGACTTCAGAGAAAGATAATGAAATTTTGAGAGTCATGGATCAATTAAAACTGTGTGAAACCCAAAGGGCTTCCATGGGGATGGGCGGATAAAATTGAAGATCAGAACTTAACTACAAGAGCAATCAAGCTCCAGAGAAGGTTGAGTCCTCAGCATAGGCCAGGTAGGGCCATGATCAGAAGAATGGGACCCTGACAGACACAGCAGAGTTGGCAGGGTTGGTGCACTAGCAGGTTTTGATCCAGAGATTCTCTTGAAGCCTCTGACCTGCAGAGGTGTCCAGCTGCCCCCTCCTGAAGCTGGTGCTTCTCATCAGTTGCAGATGACGCACCACAACCCCCAGGATGGGCCTCCAGTTTCCCTCATGACCAACAAATGGGGTTATGTCAAAATATAACCTAGGATTTAAGGCTAGAAAATACAGTAAGAAGTGAGGACTGACAGTCTATGCAGGTAAAGGGGGAAAACAAATCAGAAAAGGATGACAGATGGTCTTTTTTGATTCTCTTCTCTAAATCTAGCGACCTCTACTGTCCACTTGCTTCCACTGTCCTCTCCTGCTCATCCTATGACTGGCTTCACAACGCTACCCCACTGTCCAACTTACTGCATACTTAGTTAATAGGCACACTCCCTGGAAAATAAAATATTTTTGGTCAGAATCTGGTGCCCACATCAAGAGGGTGCATAGCCAGACCAAATAAAGGCAAACCATGACATGGAGACTCAGCTCTTTGGCCCGTGACGCTCCAGCACAGTGCTCCATAGATCTGGACAGAAATGATAACTGTTGTTGGCCAGTCACAACTATGGGACTTAAAAGTCCATAGCCAGTAGTTCTCACTTTTTAAAAATTTATTTTCTTACATGTCAACCTAAGGTTGCATTAAAACCATCTAAGATCACATTTAAAATAATTTATCAACCATATGTTAACAGGAAGGGCAGTGTGTGTCTTGATATTTTAACATCACTACAGTCTGCCTTAACTATTTCAAAGGTTCTTTTATCTACTTTTGTTTTCATTGCTGAATGATCCAAACCCAGATGACTTTCCACTATCAGTGACTGAATGAAAATGTAAAACAAAGATAAATCAATAAAATATCTTGGGTATGCTTGGAAGTATGGCATACAATGATACTACTTTAATGTCAGAATAACCTGCATTACAGGAGGGATGAACTTTAAATAACTGGTACTTTTTAAGTTTCTAATCTGGCAACTCTCCTATATGAATTATTTTATATTTTGATTTTTGTCCTTTATTTGCCTCTACTTATGTGCATGCCCTACCAAAATGATTTGATTGATTTCAGCTTTAGATAACTGCTTTTAGAAAATGTAAAGTAGTTACAAGAGAATAGGTATCAAAGATCCAGAATGTTTCAACATGGAGCTCTTAAACCATGAGGCCAACACTTCAATCAAACGTGGGTACGACGCTGAAATCAGTCCTCCCTGCTCTCACTGGAGGAAGGGATCATCTGAACAAGAGGGAGATGGATAATCAGGTGTCCACGTGGGAGGAACATCATGAGGGAGCAGCATTCATCTTTTGAGCTCTGCAGGGTAAGAGCATTCAAGTACACGATATACTATTCTTGGCTCATAAAGAACTGGTGTTGAATATGTAACATTAGCAACACAAAATGTGATATATGTTATGCATGTCAATAAAGGAAAGCCTATTCTTTAGAAATAGTCTCTAGAGAAGAAGAAATTAGAGCACACTTTGATTCCAAAATAAACTTAGACATCTTATAATTTTCATGTAAATTATTGGGAGACTTGGTACAAGAAGTCTACCTTCCGCCACAATCATTAATGTATCCCTGAATAAGTGTTGAAAGTTGTCAATGGAAGAGTGCCATCTAGCTCTGTTGGTAATTGATTCGTTTTTCTTCACGTCGTATAAGCTAATGAAAAAAAGAGTATATGATGACCATATACATATACGTACCTAAAAATATAGCCTTGAAATGACAACGTTAGGGGGGTAGTAAATAAAAGAACAGCTGTAGTTAGAGATCTAACATCTCTCAGAAACTGAGAGACGACAAAGACAAATACGGAAAATTTTAATAACAGAATTTTATACCAAATGGAGAACAAAAAGAATCAGTTTTAAGAACAAGAAAACCTCAGAAAAATTATCTATGTACTAGATTTTTTAACACGCTTTTACAAATTCTAAAGAATATTTTGCAGTCCACTTCTGAGACCATAATGCAGATATCAATTAAAAAATGATAGAGTTACAAAAGCTCCCACAGGTCTGAACATGACATAACATCATACCTTACAGTAAAGGAGATGATCGCAGGGGAAATTATGAAGTGCCAGCATTGTGCTTCTATAGTAGACCAGTGGTTCTCAATCTTCCTAATGCCCTGATGTGTTTTCATTGTTACGAAGGGGTCGCGACCCACAGGTTGAGAACCTCTGCTGTAGACTATACATTCACATGATAGTACTGTGTTGTAGAATTCCACACATTAAAAATAATGACTCAAAGTGAAAAATAGGTGAGAGTTTGTGGTAGGCAAAATTTCCGGCCATGCCTTCCAATATCCCCCGTTCTGA
>CAUYQV010176826.1:0-26938 GCA_963574575.1 Galagoides demidoff | reverse complement strand
GGGGGGTTCTCCTCATAAAATATTTGCCCAGGCCAACTTCTTCAAATATTTTTATAGTTTCATGATTAAGTTTAAATCTTTAATCCAGAGAGAGTCTATCTTAATTAATGGTGAAAGTGTGGGTCCAGTTTCAGTCTTCTACAGGTCGCCAGCCAGTTCATCCAGCACCATTTGTTAAGTAGGGAATCTTTTCCCCACTCAATGTTTTTAATTGGCTTGTCAAAGATCAAATAACACTAAGTAGCTGGGTTCATCTCTTAGTTTTCTATTCTGTTCCATACATCTACTTCTCTGTTTTTGTGGCAGTACCATGCAGTTGTGATCACTATCAATTTATAGTATAGTCTGAGGTCTGGTAGTATGATTCCTTCGGCTTTGCTTTTATTTCTGAGTAATGTCTTGGCTATTTGGTTTTTTTCTGATTCCATATAAAACAAAGTGTTATTTTTTCAAGATATTTAAAGTATGACAGTGGAGCTTTAATAGGGATTTCATTAAAATTGTATACTGCTTTGGGCAGTATGGACATTTTAACAATGTTGATTCTTCCCAGCCATGAACATGGTATATTTTTCCATTTGTTAACATCTTCAGCTACTTCCTTTCTTAGAGATTCATAGTTCTCTTTATAGAGATCTTTCATGTCCTTTGCTAGGTAAACTCCCAAATATTTCATCTTTTTTGTCACTACTATGAAAGGAATACAGTCCTTGACTGTTTTATCAGCATGACTATTGTTGGTATATATAAAGGCTACTGATTTATGAGTGTTGATTTTGTAACATGAGATACTGCTGTATTCCTTAATCACTTCTTTTTTTTTCTAAATCATAGCTGTGTATATTAATGCAATCATGGGGTACACTGTGGTGTTTTCATATGCAATTTGAAATACTCTCATCAAACCGGTTAACATAGTCTTCATGTCATTTTCTTAGTTATTAAGACATTCATACTCTGCTTTTAGAAAGATTCACTTATACCCTTGTAAGATAAACCATAGAGGTGACCCCACCAATCACCCTCCCTCCACCCATCCACCCCTCTCCCCTCCCCTGTCCCTCTACCCTCCCCATATTCTAAGGCTATAATTAGGTTATATCTTTCCTATGAAAGCTATAAATTAGTTTCAAAATAGGGTTGTGTACATTGGATACTTTTTCTTCCATTCTTGAGATACTGTACTAAGAAGAACGTTTTCCAGCTCCATCCATGTAAGCATGAAGGAGGTAAAGTCTCCATCTTTCTTTTTGGCTGCATAGTATTCCATGGTGTACATATAACACAATTTATTGATCCATTTGTGGATTGATGGGCTCTTGGGCTTCTTCTATGACCTAGAAATTATGAATTGGGCTGCAATGAACATTCTGATACAAATATCTTTATTGTAGTGTGATCTTTGGTCTTCTGGATATATACCTAATAGAGGAATTATAGGATCAAATGGCAGGTCTATTTTTAGTTCTCTAAGTGTTCTCCAGATGTCTTTCCAAAAGGAACGTTATTAGTTTGCAATCCCAGCAGCAGTGTACAAGTATTCCTTTTTCTCCACAACCACGCCAGCATCTGTGATTTTGGGATTTTGTGATATGGGCTAATCTTACTGGTGTTTGATGATATCTCAAAGTAGTTTTGATTTACATTTCTCTGATGATTAAGAATGGTGAGCATTTTTTCATATATCTGTAGTTCATGCATCTGTCTTCTTCAGAGAAGTTTCTCTTCAAGTCTGGCTTTTTAAAAAACTTAGCATGATGTTTTCAAGGTCCCTTCATGTTGTAACATGTATGAGTACTTTGTTCCTCTTTGTGGCTGAACAATAAGTTTCTATCTGACCAGGCCACATTTTTTTAATTCCTTCATCACTTAATGGTCATTTGAGTTGTTTCTACTTTTTGACTAGTATGAGTAAGGCTGTGAACGTCACTATACATGTTTTTGTGTATGACAGTTTAGTCTTTATTATTATTTAAATCTGTTGTCTCATTGGACCTCACCAATACTTTGTGGGATAGGTCTTGCTATTTCCATTTTGTAGGTAGGGAAACATAAGCTCTCATATATCACGAAGCATAGAGATAATTGCTTAGTTGGTGTTAGAGTCAGCACTCTAATCCAGTTCTACTTTTTAAAATAGCTCATAGAATGTCAGAAGAAGCACACCACTCCCCAGGAAAGGTGAAATTTGTTGCTTACTTTTAGTTTTGTAAAGATGTGAATGTATTTTTGTCTCACACCAGTTAGAAAAACAACATCTAGGCAAATTTACAGATTCCAGAAGAAAATGTTGCTATAACAAGTGGTCAGAATTTCCTAAAACAGAGTTAAAACAGAATTATACCCAGGCTGTCATATAAGACATTTTTTTTTTGTTTCTTGTAGTTTGGCGATTTTACTTTCAAGGAAAATGCAGACAGATTGTAGCTGTTCGCAGTTTTAATGGTTCACGGGAAGAAACAGCTTCAGATAATTTTTTTCTCCTAATTATCATGCATCTTGGAGATATGTTTCTGACTAGATTTAAATCTTAACATAATCTATTAATATTTCAGTTTTGTCATCAGGCACATGAAATAGTATTATTCATGCGAACCTTGCCAAAAGCATTCTGACTCAAAACTTGACTAAATTAATATAGTCCTATTCGAGTCATCATATATCAAGATTTTGCAGGGAACTTTGGAAACAGTTTAATCCAAATCCGTGCCTGATGCAGGTATTCTGGTTCATTAATTAAATCCTCCCTCCTCACCTGCCTCTTACGGCCAAAGCATAATAAAGAACAGAAGCTTAATGACAAATGAAAAAGTCTTGTTCAGTTTCTCCCATGTGGTGTTCCCGATGAACTCTAGGTTACCCTTGCCCTTCTCTGACGTTACAGAATTAATTCTTCTCACTGTGTATTAGTACTCTATTCAATTTATTACATCACATTGAAATTATTTGTTTAAATATCTATGTTGTCTATTAGACGATAAGTGTCTTAAGACATATTTGTGAATCTTTAACATCCAGTAGAATTCTTAGGATAGTTATGCAATAAAGATTTGTTGATCTTGAATGGACCTTTTACTAGGATCTCAAGAACTGTGAATTCTGATTTTCCTGACTGTGAAGTCACCATCTGCATTACCATCAGCTAACACTTATTGAGCCCTTGTGGCTAGAACTTAATCCGACCTATAGATTGATAAAGTATTTTGCACATGGTCCCAGTACTTAGGAAGTTAGTTAAGTCTATACAAAATAAGTCAAGCCAGACAAATGTAGATTCAATGTTGATATTGAGCAGGACTGTCCAGACTTATGCATGTAATTGATGGGTGTCAATGTCTGGAGTACGTAAAAGGATTAGACATACTGAGGTTGGGTCATGTTCTTAGCCAGCTTCACAAGGATCAATCAGTCCTTCTTTCAACATAAAATTATTGAGCAATTATTTTAAAGGTGGAGCCACAGGACTTCCTGACTGATTGGATGTGGGTGTAACAAAAAAAAGTCCAGGATGCCTCCAGTGTTTTTTCTGGGGCTACCAGAAGGAAGGAGTAGCCATCTACTGAAATGGGGGCACCTGTGTGTGGGCTGCAGGTTTGTGGGAGGAGAACATGGAGTCGGCCACCATGTTCTAGTCGGCACTCAGGGCACCTGAGTGAACAAATAGGAAAGGCCCAAGCCAGTGCCATCACATTCTCATGGAGGGTGGGGAGAACAATATAATGCATAATGAAATCATATAGATGTTCAAAGGGTTGGGAACTAGGAGGTGCACAAGAGGAGCAAGGTGAGGGGGTCAGGGAGCTGGGCTGCGGGGCTACCTGGAAAAGAGTGTTTCAAACAGAGGAAATAATCAGTGCAAATGTCCAAAGGTGGACAGTGCCTGTTAGTTCCTCCTGGAATCACAGACGAGGGAAGAGTGACTAAACCTGGGTAGCTGAGGACACTAAGAGTAGATATCTGAGCGGCCAAGGGGCCGGTCACACAGGGCTGGGAGGCCACAGCAGGGACTTCGGCTTGCACTCTTGTTCAAACAGGGAGTCCTTGGAAGGTTTCCAGCAGAGCAGTGACCTGATCTGACTTATGTATTCAAAGGATGACTCTGGCTGCTGGGTTGAGTGTAGACTGCAGGAAGGAGAATGAATAGAGTCAGGTGGAAGCAGGGAAATTTTAAAGATGAGACTGTGTTAATCCAGGCAGGAGATGCCAGGACTGCTGGGGGCGTGGGAGGAGGGAAATAATAGTTTCATCACAGTCTAAAATAATTAGTAACAGAATCTGTGCTGCTTTGATATTGCTCAGGTGAATTCATCAGGGGGCAGATGGCCAGTGAATCTCTTCAGGATAAATGGTGCTTTTGGAAGAGCATTGTTTTTGTCCCAGCTACTCCAGAGGCTGAGGCAAGAGAATCGCCTAAGCCCAAGAGTTGGAGGTTGCTGTGAGCTGTGACGTTACAGCACTCTACGGAGGGCAACAAAATGAAATTTTGTCTCTATAAAAAAAAAAAAAGAAAGAAAGAAAAAAGAAGAGCATTTTTTTTAAACTGGATTTTTAATTTATGATTTATTTATTTTTTTAGAGACAGAGTCTCACTTTATCACCCTTGGTAGAGTGCTGTGGCATCACAGCTCACAGCAACCTCCAACTCTTGGGCTTTAGGTGATTCTCTTGCCTCAGCCTCCGGAGTAGTTGGGACTACAGGCGCCCCCCCCCCCCGCCCTTCGCCGCGATTTTTTGTTGCAGTTTGGCCAGGACCGGGTTTGAACCTGCCACCCTCTGTATATGGGGCCGGTGCCCTACTCACTGAGCCACAGGTGCCACCTGAAGAGCACTGTTTTTTTTTTTTGCAGTTTTGGCTGGGGCCAGGCTTGAACCTGCCACCCCTGGTATATGGGGCCAGTGCCCTACCCCTTGAGCCATAGGTGTTGCCCCAAGAGCACTGTTTTTAAAGGGACTAAGCTAGCCATTAGAAAACTTGAGTTTCTTAGAGTATAGATGTCTTAACACAATAATTAAGTAAGTGAGGTGAAGGCTATGTTAATCAGTTTGATGTAAGCATTCCAAATTGTATATAAAATCAGTATGTTGTACCTCATAAGTGCATTAATATACACAGTTATGATCTAATAAAAAAAGAGAAAATTTGAGTTTCAGTTCTACTTTTTAGTTAATTTACTGTGAGTTTCCATGCTCTTCATTAATTATCCATATCTTTTAATATTAGTATAATGAAGCCTACCTCTCAGAAAAGTGAAAAATAAAATGTGATGGCATAGGCAGGAAGCATTATGAACAAAAATGTTAACACAGAAAAATAAGGTGGAATTACCATTGTGAGAAATGGCTGGGTGCGGTGGCTCACACTCGTAATCCCAGCACTTGGGAGGCTGAGGGGGGTGGACTGTCTGAGCTCATGGGTTTGAGACCAACCTGAGCCAGAGAGAGATCCTATCTCTAAAATAATAGTTGGGCTTTGTGGAGGGTGTCTGTCATCCCAGCTACCTGGGAGGCTGAGGCAAGAAAGTCGCTTAAGCCCAGGAGTAGAGGTTGCTGTGAGCTATGATGCCATGGCACTCTACCAAGTGTGACAAAGTGAGACTCTGTCTAAAAAAAACAAAAACATAGTGAGAAATGTTGAAATTATGTATATTTAAACTGTGAATACTATGGGAGACTCAAAAGCATACTTAAAAATATTCAGCAAATTATGTGCTGTGTCAAAACTAGTGAGGGAAAGCAGAAGTAGTGCTTTGAAAATGGCAATCTCTGGCTTGGACTCAGAAATCTAATAGAGAAAAATTCTAAAAAATTCAAAATAGAATTATCATCATCTGCTTAACTTAGCAACATAGACTGAAAAGAATGAGTAAACATCTAAGTATTTTACCTGCAGTAAAAGTTGATATTGAAGTGTTTTTCTTTTCTTTTTCTTTCTGAGACCAAGTCTCACTATGTCACACTCAGTAGAGTGCTGTGGTGTCACAGCTCACAGCAACCTCAAACTCTAGGGCTTAAGTGATTCTCTTGCCTCAGCTTCCCAAGTAGCTGGGACTACAGGCGCCCACCATAAAGCCTGACTATTTTTTGGTTGCAGTTGTTTAGCTAGCCCTGGACTGGATTCGAACCCACCACCCTCTGTGTATGTGGCTGGCACTGTAACCACTGTGCTTTGGGCGCCGAGCCAGAAATGTTTTTCTTATCAAAGGAAAATCACACATATTACAGGATTTTATCCTTAAATTAATATATTTTAATCAAATGCTTCAGGCATTTCAAAAATTTTAATTTTGACATTTTATTGCTCCATTTTATATATTAGTTTTACTCTTCTAATGGTATGTGATATAATTTGGTCATTAAATTAATGATCATCTGTGGTCATTGTTCTAAAATGAAATGAATGTTAGTTGGGACCCCAGGCCTTCTCTTCTCTTTTTCAGTATAGAACTTATTTGGCTGATGACAGTGAAAGGCAAGCAAGATTAGAGATACTGGGTAGGATCAGTTCTTCTGCTATTACCCCTAGTTTTGTGTGGGCCAAGAATAGAGCACAGTGTTTCTAAAACCAATCCAGAATATTCTTTTTGTTACCTACCTTCTCCCCCACCCCCAATTTGAATCTACAATGCTTTACATACTATGAAGAACGTCCTTCACGGATGAGATATTCACACTGATGGGTGAAAAACCAAAGCCACAGCTAGTTCAAGGCCAGCAGAGCCTCAGAGTTAGAATTAGTCACATAGGTGTTGGACCTCATCCTTCAGCTGAGCCACCCTAAATGCCCAACAATTTTCTCTTATAGCCCTGTGAGTAGAGTTCAGCTAACATTTCTGCTATGTCTGCTTCCCAAGGAGCCAAGCAAGATTCAGAGACTGCTAGGGCTGAAGCCACTCTTGACAGATTGCCTACTCTGTGTCACTCTCTAGACCCTTGCTTCAACTCAACAATCTCTACACCACATCAGACATATGCAACTCAGCTCTATTATTTTATTTTATTTTATTTTTTCAGATACAGGATCTCATTCTGTCACTGAGGCTAGAGTGATCATACTTCACTGCAGCCTCCAACTCCCAGGTCAAACAATCTTCCTGCCTCAGCCTAATAGCTGGGACTACAGGAATGCCCCACCACACCCAGCTAATTTTTAAAATGGGGTCTTGCTATATTACTCAGGCTGGCCTTGAACTCCTGATCCCAAATGTTCCTCCTTCCTAAGCCTCCCATGAGTGGTGGGATTGTGGGTATGAGCCACCATGCCAGGTCCCAAAATCTACTTGTAAAGATATTTCTATCAAAAAATTTTTATAACTGAAGTTGACTGACAGAAACATTCATATTTTGAGATCATTTCCTATGCCTATCTTATATTTATCAAATTGTAGTTTAAGTGAAACTGTGTGGGAATAAGGGATAGGAACCCTGCAAATACAAGGGCAGTGGGAGAGGAGAGAGTGTCTCGTACCACTGGGTATCTGAGAAGCAAAAGCACAGTCCATGCAGAGACCATGGAAGGTTTGGGGCACTGCTTGTCACTGCTGTCTTTGAGAAAAAATGGGTGCAAAGTATGGATCTTTGGGGAAGACCTGTTGGTTAGGCATATCAGACAATTTTGTTTGTAAGTCAAAAAACTCAAGTCAAATTGCCTTCAAGGGCAAAGAAATTTATTAGGTCCCATAAGCAGAAGCCCAGACATGGGACAGGTTTTCAGTCATCTTAATCCTTGACTTTCTCTCTATTTCCTGGTGACTGGTCCAGCCAGCTCTGCACTTCTGGTCTGCTCCATTCTTAAGCCGGTAGTGACTGGGCTGCAGCAGTTCCAGATGTACAATCTGTGAACATTTTATCCAGGAGAAGGCAAATAATAGCTTCCAGAAGCTCAATCTGAAAAGTAAGGTAGAAGCCCTCATCATCGTTGCGTAATAAGCAAGAATTTTCACTTGCCTGGTGACTGACAAGAATGGATTTTTTTTTTTAAATGGAACAATTACTTAACTTTTATTTATTTATTTATTGCAGTTTTTGGCTGGGGCTGGGTTTGAACCCACCACCTCTGGTATATGGGGCCAGCGCCCTACGCCTTTGAACCACAGGCGCCTCCCACAAGAATGGATTTATCGTTCAGTCCAGCTCTATTTGGAATGCCTAAGGGGGAATTCCTGCTAAATGCGCAACTGGCAAAGTTGACCTTCTCTTATTTCTTTCTGCTGGACTTTGCTGAGGGTAGAACCATGGTTTACTTACTCTTTTATTTCTGATATCTATCATGGTGGCCGGTTCATAGTAACTGTTCCATAAATGTCACTGAATAAATAATGAGTCCTTGGAAAAGTGGCAAGTCTGATCCCTATTTGTAAATAAGTTCAAATAATTTCTGGCTTTGTAAAATTCTAAAGGAAGGCATTTTTAAAGAGCATCCTAGCTGGAGGTACAGAGGAAGAGCCAGTAATAGAATCAGGACTCAAATTACATCGGATTTTATAATGGACCAGATGCCAACCATTGGAATAACATTTCACAGTAAACAGACATAACTGCTACATTTTTTAATGAACAATTTGGATCCTGAGTCAAATGAGCTTCTGAATTTTCACATGATGGAAGCTTCCAGATTTTCAGCCTGCATTAATAGGTTTAGAGTTATTTTGCTTGGAGATGAGTGCATGGACTTGTGGGCTGGTAATTTGCAGGCATTTCTTCCAGATTTTAAGATTATTGGGATTTAGCACTCCAGTGCTCAACAGAAAGCAGCTGGCACTGGCTTTTAGGAGCTACTCCCTATAAATGCAAGCTTTCTTCTAATTTACTCGCAATATAGACGTTACAAATTACCAGGACAATATAAATGTTACAAATTACCAGCATTGGATTACTGTGAGTAGGAGGGGACAGGATATCAAAGAACGCTTTGCAGCAGCTTTTTGGATCTGAATGTGCCCAACCCAGTTCCTTGCATTGCACTGGTGGTATTTTGAAGTTTCCAGCCAAACTCTTTACAATGTAAACACTTCAACAAGTGGGTGTCAATGTAAACACCAACAAGTGGGTGTCTTTGGGAGGAGCGCTCAGTCTTTCACTGCTACAAACTTTAGCACTTCCTCATGGTTGCCTCCCAGTCCTGATTCAAAAGAAAACAAACAAGCCTGGCCTCCGCCTCAGCCTCTGCACACCTGCCAGAGGTGCATGGTACTTTGATCAGCTGAGCAGTAATTGTGTTGATTGGAGCCTTCGGGGTCTGGACGAGGGGTCCAGACTGGCAGCTGACTGTGTTTTGTGTGGGCTGCCACAGTCTGTCTTTTTTTTCTTATTATGTTTGGATATGAATGGCCTCTGGTGAGACAGGCTCTATTGTGCACTGCCTCACTCCCCCCTTTACTTGACTCATGCATTTCCATTACCTGCCTGGCCCCAGTACTGTTGACCTTGCCACCCCAGATTAAACCATGGAAGAAAATACGGAGACACTGAGGCTGAGCTTATTTAGGTTAAGTAGGGAAAAGTACAGAATAAAACAGATACTCTTTCAACATCCTGCAATAAACATGGCCATTAGCATTTTCAATTATTGCTTCCAGAATTGCAATGAAACCAGTACTTGAAATACCGTCAAAACTTTGATATCATTACACCTATCCTTACGGACTGTGATTTTGGATTGAGTTGGCACTGAAAGGAGTTTCCTGGGAATACCCTATGAATTTAGTTCATCTCAATTGTTACTCTTGGAAGTTTGATTGTGGAAAGAAGAACAATGCTTTCTGTATGTACGTAAAACACCCTGGGAGAGGGAGAATCGTCTCCCCTCCTGCCCCGTCTTTATTCTCCAGCATTACAAGTTGTTTTGTTTACTAATTTGCTTTCTGTACTTGCCATATTGGCTTCTTAGGTGTTTTTTCCTGTATTCTTCTGCACGTACTCTGAATACTTTTTATTCACATATCTACTCAACCGGTATTTGTTGAGTCCCTACTGTGGACCAAGCACTAGCTGTTCCCATACTTACTAAGTGGCAGCAAAATTAAGTCTGGGTAAGAACCTCTGAAAAATGTTGTTGCAAGTCAGTGATTTAGGGCACACTTAGGTCATTTGTGAGATTAAAACTTTTTAAGAAATACATCACTAATCCTTACTTGTATATGAATTTTAGTTATTCTAAATAGAGGGTAAGTGATCTGCTTTATACCAGCTGTTTCTTAGATGTCCAGGGAGACTTAAGTATGGTAATTAAGAACATTTTTGTTTGTTTGTTTTAAAATGATTTTACATCCACAGGGAGTTGTGCAGGTTGCCCAGAGAGTTCCTTTGCACAAGTTACTCAGTTTTCCCAACAGTTATATCTCACATAGCTACAGTGTAATATCAAAAGCAGAGCACTGACATTGGCCCAATATGTATGCAAAGTTCCATTTTATCAGGTGTGCAGACTCATGTAACCACCACCGCAATCAAGATTCAGAGCTGTTCCAACACCACAAAGGTTGTCTTCTGGCTACCTGCCCTTCCCCACACCACCCCTGAACTCTGGCAAGCACCGCTGTGTTTACCATTTGTATAGACTTACCATTTTGAAATAGCTATCTAAATGGAATCGTGTAGCACGTGACCTTTTGAGACTGGCTTTTTGCACTCAGTGTAATGCCCTTGAGATCTTTCCAAGTCTGTTTATCAACGGTTCATTCTTTTCATTGTTGAGTATTCCGAAGTATGGATATACCAGTTTGTTGGCCATTTCAAATAAAGTTGCTGTGAATAACCATGTACAGGTTTGAGTGGATGCACATTTTATATTTCTCTGGGGTAAATGCAGTTGCTAGGTTATATGGTAAGTGCCTATTGATTCTTTTGTAAGAAACTGCCGAGCTGTTTCTCAGAGCACTGGTACAATCTTATACTCTCAGCATGCTATTTTTTACTTAAGAAATACAGCAGTTCCATAAGAAATTGATCCTTAATAATGGTTCTTCAAATGGGCACAGCCAATTTGTGAAAACATTTGTAATCATTCTGTCTCATCTCCTTAAGTTTCCTTTGCAAGACATTATAATTGATGGTGAAACCTAGGACCCTACTACTTAATTTACAACAGACCAGGAAACGCAGAGGCTATGTTGGACAGATAGAGACAGGAGCGGACACTCCGGTCAACAGGCCTTCAATTGTTGAACTCACTTTATCAACGCAGACACTATTTGTTCCGGCATTTTAGATAATCAAGTGTCACTTTGTTGTCGTAGGGCCTTCCTCTTCCAAAATGCTGAAACAATTTTTTAGTGTTATCTATCTTCTTGCCTTGGCCACCTTCCCAGGATTTAGGGGGCAAGCCCTTTCAGCTCCAACTTTTTGAAGAAGAACGTGCAAGGGTGTAAGGCCATGGCAGTGAATCTCAAAGGCAGTAGTCACATCCGTAGAGTGGTGGAAAGAAAAAGATCTCTGGCTTCAGGGTCAGTTCTAGCGCTATTTAGCTGCTTGACCTGTGTTACTTAGACCTCCTCAGCTTCAGCTTCCTTTTCAGGATAATGACAACACTACTGTGTGTTTCACAAGATTCACGAGAGTATCAAGTGCAATTGTGCATGTAAATCAGTGGACGTAGAGTATCAACAGACACAGCTACTGTTTTTTTTAGAGACAGAGTCTCATTTTGTCGCCTTTGGTAGAGTGCTCCTGGGCTTTGGCGATTCTCTTGCCTCAGCCTCCCAAGTAGCTGGGACTATAGGCACAGCGCCTGGCTATTTTTTTGGCTGAGCCCAGGTTCGAACCCACCACCCTCGGTACTTGGGGCCGGCGCCCTACTCACTGAGCCACAGGTGCCACCCCACAGCTACTGTTTACTGGGAGCTTCTTACACACCAAGTTAGACAATGAATTTCAAGAATCATCCTAGGAAACGTGCTCCATACCTCATTGCTGAATATCACTATGGTTTCCTTCAAAGTAGTCTTCTTGGGAAGCTATGTGCTGATGCCAGTGCCTGGTCCACCCTCCAAGGCACTTTTTCCAAAGACGAGTTTGAAAACTTAATTGTCCAACCTCACACACTGTGCTCAGCACTTTGTAGGCTTAAAAACCAGGACTATGTTCCCTTCCTTCTCTCTAATTTTCTTTGTTTTCTTACTTAGAAATAATCTCTTCAGAGCGGGAAATCTGATGGTTAAGTTTATAACTTCATTCTTTCATTCAACAAATATTTATTGAGCAGCTAGTGTGGGGCAGGCATGGTTCTAGGTTCTGAAGGCACAGCTCTGAACAAGGTCTGTGTTCCGATGGAGATTATATTCAAGCAGAGACACTCATAAGAAGTGAGTAAGCAAATACACGTACTGGAGAATGTCAGACTGTGCTAAGAAAAGGAAGAGGAACAAGGCAGTGTGCCATGACAGGCTTGGCCAAGGACTAGGCCGGGAGTGATGAGTTAGAGATACCAGGAAAGGTGGTCAAAGGAGCATCCTTTAAGGAGGCCACATTAGCAAAGGGGCAGGAAGGAAGAGAGAATACTGCAATAGAAAGACGTAGGAAAAGAGAGTTAGAGGCAGAGGGGATGTAAGTGAGAAAATCCTGATGGGTTTCGAGGAGCACCAAGGAGTCAGTTCCTAGTGTTCAGCCAATGAAAGGGTAAGTGGAGGAGAGGAAGGTGGAGATGGGACTTGCAAGAAGTTTGGACTTGAATTGTGACAGGAAGGTTTTGAATGTTGGAATAATGTGATCTGGTTGATGTTTTTATAAGGAGTATAAGGATATTTTACAAGGATGTTTTCTGTTTGAAAAGCAGAGTAGAGGGGTTAAGGTGGGAAGAAAGGAAACAAAGGAACAAGTTAGGAGGCTGTCGAGGTAATCCAGATGAGAGGTGCCTGTGGTTTGGCCAAGGCTATTAGTTGAGATGGGGAGAAGACAGATTTGGGATAAATTCTGGAGAAGAGCTGGTAGGATCTATAAAGATGACTAGAAACAGGGAGTGAAAGAAAGGGAAGAATCAAGAATGACCAGAATTTTGGCTGAGGATTTGTTGGCTGGGAAATCCAGGGCTGTCTTGCTGCTCTGTGTTGTACAAGAAGTGCTTGAGTAGGACTGTGTGTCATTGCCAATGAGAAACAAGGCTGCAATACAGACTTGGCGGAACTAGAGAAGAGATGTTGGGTTACTTTGTAACTTTTGCTTCCATTATCCTCCAGGTGTCTCATTTCCTGCTCTGCTCCTGGCTCCCACATCTGCTTCTTCACACCTCGGCAGAACAGGGGTAGCCTAGCAGGGCATGGCAAGCTCATCTGGGTTGGCAGGGGCGCTGGAGGATGAGCCCTGCCCTTTAGGTGGTGGAGAATCCTTTCCTGTCTGCCTGCGCTGATCCTGAGCAGGGATTGGGGCTAGAGCAGAGCAGACCCCTACTCATGCTGATACCGGAATTTTGTCTTCTCTCCTGGCTGGCTCGCCAAATCTGATACCGGAGTTTCAGGTTCTTGGTCTTGGTGATTTGAAGAATAAATCCACAGACCACAGATCAGTGGTAAGACAGAATTTATTTACAGAAAAGAATACAAAAACACTAAAGCTCCTGGAAAGGAGAGAAAACCCAAGTTGGGACAGAAAAGCTCTCTCTGTTTCTCTCCCCATCTCTCTCTGTCTAGGGTATATATAGGTGCTCAGGTCCCTTTTATATGAGGCCAGGAAATGAATGGACACAGTCCCTTCTGCAAAGTTAATGAATGGACGCAGTCCATTCACAGAATTGAGGCCTAGGAAAGTACATGAAATTGACCTAGGCATAGGAAATGGGGGTTCCCTGTTCAGTCATCAGTGCAAAGGGAAGGAGACACAAAGGTGCAGGTGTTTCTCCAGCAGTAGTCTGGTCCCTTTGGCTATTGGAGCCTCTGGTAGGGGAGGGAGGCTCCCCCCCTTGCCTACGCTCCAGCCCTCTGGTTCCTCTGCCGGCTGCCACACCAACACCACCAAGGCGGAGGTGGCAGGTCCTGAGCTGGCTGGGGCTCACCTGTCCTGTATCAATGCCTTCCTGGGCTTAGGGTCTTAGGGTGGTTCATGGTACTGAAACCCCTGCCCACTGCTGTGGGCTGACTCTACTGGAAGCTGGCATAGATAATTTCGTGTTTCAAGAGCAGATCCTTAATTCTCTAAGCTCCAGTTTCCTCATCCATAAGATGGGAGTAGTAACAATTATTGCTTTTCAGAGTTTTTATGAGAATTGACTTAATTTGAGAGGCAATGGAGAACCAACTACACTTGGCTTGAAGTCTGGAGTCAGGCCTCCTGATTCCTCTCCATCTGGAATTTTTTGGTGTGGGACACTGAGGTAGGTTTTTTAACCTCTCTATACCCATTTCTTTATTCCCAACAAGAGGATAATAATGGTATTTACTTCATATGTTTGTCGTGAGGATTAGATGAAAATATTTGTGGAAAAGTGCTTCCAACTGTGACCAGCATTTGACTACAGCACTTAAAAATAGCTGTTGGTAAGAGACATTTAAATGATGGTCTATCATGGAAGAAATGATGCTATGAAAAGTGCCTTAATAACATTAATAATTAGTTATTCTTTTTCATTGTTTCACAATGAAACAGATTCTGCTTCTGTTTTCCAGAAATAATTACAATGTGAGCTTGTGAATCTCTGATACATTTAAATGAGAGGATCGCATACTCAGGACAGATCACACAACCCAGTGAGGGCGGCAGCAACCCCACGGTGAAGCAGAGGGCACAGTTTGATCTGTCTAAACACGCCGCTGCGGTTTAGCCACTGCTTCAATGCCAAGGTGCCTGGGCAGAGGCGCCCAGAGAAGCTGGAAATCTGGAAGTTTTAGGTAAAATTTCTGGGTTTATTAACGTTGGCACATTAACCAAGGGATCTAAAAATACCTTGGTAGCTAAAGAAATGTACATTTTGGGGAGGTGGACCTGACCCATGAAGTTTAGAAATACTGATCTAAATTACTGAGGATTAGTTTGTGAGATCAGCCAGAAATGCAATCCAGGAAGAGTCAGTGTAAATGAAAAGATGATTCAAGTACCTGAAGCCACAGGGGCAAGACAGGCTCCAGGAGATGATGCCTCAGAAGCTGCTCTGAGGCAGGAGGAAAACTGGACTTGGGAGTGAGGAGGATGTGGAAAAGATAAAGCGTGTGGCCTCTGGTGACCTGGGCATACTTCACAAACTAATCTAGGGCTGGCCTCAATGCCGCGGATATCTGCACTTTGAATATACACATTCTTTCTACTTCCTCGGCAATCAGGTTGCACAGAGGCAGTATTGTTTAATTGCCACCACTTCCTGGGGCCCGAATTGCACCTGCTGTGCCTAGCTGTGGCATCATCCTAAGTTAGGCAACTGCTTGCTTTTGTCTTGAGGCCCCTGTGGGCCTTACCTGATGAGCTTTTCAGCATTTTGGAGGGAGGATAAGCAGGAAGACATTGCCAGAATGGGATAATGTAAACCAGTCCACATAGGATGAGCGCACAATGTGGTGGCTCACTTTCACGCTTAATGACCTGGATTATCACACAGCTATTTGGTTATAGTTTTCATAACTCCACAGTGCCAAATGAAGGCTTTATGATATTTATATAATGGTCTTCTATCATCCAGCAGAGAAAAGCAAAGTACAAAAATTGGTGTGTGTGGGGGTGCTGGGATGACTCTTGTGTACCTATTACTAATATTCAGAATGAGAATCAAACATTTAGCATAATTTAAATATTATAGGATGGTACCAGTTGATAGGGTCACTTTTGCCCACACCAGGGGCCATTTAGCAATGTTTGGAGACATTTTTGATTGTCACACTGAGGGAATTATTTGCTGCTGGCAATTAGTGGCAGACGCTATGGATGTTTCAAAGCCTTCTGCCATATCCCGGAGAACCCACACCACACAGAATTAGCAGGCTCAACATGTGACCAGTGATAAGACTGAGTAACTTGCAATAGTTTGAAAAAAAAATCCATATAATTTTAGAAATGAAGACCGATGCATGCATTAAAGGCCACCAGGCACATGCTCTGGCTAAAGGTGTGCATCGGTGTGATGACAGCAAGTTGCTGTCCCTTCATGAACTCTTAGCTGGATGAATCACACCAATTATACCACGTATACGTGAGAAGCAACCCACCTCCTCCTAAAACAAGAAAACTATTTTCACTATGAAGGGGGAGCTTAGAGCTGCACGTGGAGTCCCTCAGAAGATGAATGTGTTTACCTATAGAGCAACCATCATACAAACAGGTAGAACTTGAAGAGCAAAACCTATGATCCTTCATCCTTTCAAGTGGACCAACCCCTTGTGTCTTCTCCACCAAGTGCTCCTAGTAGGCGGTAGAATTGATCTCTTTTAACAACTCACCCTATTGACAGATGCTTTAAGTATAAAGGAAGTTTAAAGACAAGTAAATAGAGGCTAGAGAGTTCAAGCAATAGAGTGTGGTGTGGGCAAGTCTTTGGCAAGTATAATGTTTCCTAGGAGGTGACCCTGAACTGAAGATTCAGGGCATTCTTTCCAGAGAATGGGCTCTACCTTGAAGTGTGGACTGAGCTATTGAGGACAGAGGACAACATAAGCCACTGGAAAGTTTGGGATATTGAGTTGAAATTCATAAATTGTCTGAAATAAAGGAAACAAGATTGGGACGAAAGATGTCTTTCTTTTTTTGCAAGGAAATTTTTTGTTGCTGTTGTTTTGAGACAGAGTCTCATTCTGTTGCCCCAGGCTACAGTGCCGTGGTGTCATAGCTCACACAACCTTAAACTCTTGGGTTCAAGCTCAGCCTCTGTAGTAGCTGCCACTCCTGAGTTCAAGCAGTCCACTTGCCTCGGCCTCCCAGAGATTATAGGCATGAGCCACCACTCCCAGCCAAAATTTTGGGTCTTGAAGCATTTTTGAAGAAATAGGCATTTCGATTTCCCTGCAAAGGGGCAGGAGTGGAGTTTGGCTCTGGGAGTGAAATCTATGCATGACCTACTAAAGCAAGGTAGGCTTTTTTCCTTGCTGATAAACAATCTCATTATGCACCTAAGGAAGTCATACCACCCAAAGAACCAAATAGAAAGTAAAACCCAAACTGACATATTTATTGGATTTTTAAAAAAACCTTAATCATTAAGCTTAATTAATATGTACATTCTTTTATTTATTTATTTTTAAGTTGGTGGTCCTCTTTCATAGTTTCCATTATGAAGCTTTTTTCTCCTTTGGCCACAAATAAAAATAGATTTCCTGAGTATTTACCAGATGTTGTAAACACTTCACATATATAGATCTTTAAGCCTCACTTGTCAAGTGTATATTATTATGTATACCACTATCATCTTCCACATGAGAAAACTGAGGCCCAGGAAGGGTCCATAGTTTGTTAAAACTAATTCAGCTAAAACTCAGGGCCTGAAATGTCAATCTAGGTGATCTGATCCCAGACTCTGTCACATAAACATTACCCAATACCTCCTCTCTAGTGTAGTCTGAAATCAGATCTATAATTTTTCTAAGCTGTATGAGTCAGTTTTGCCAAGAGGAACATTGAGAAAATCAATGCCTTGTTTATCCTAAGATTTCTTTGAATTCTCCTTATTGTCCTGGAAGGAATGGAGGATAAATGAGGCCTTCAGTGGCTCAGTTGGTAGAGTAGCAGATGGTAGGGAATGAGAGGAAGGGGTATAGTAAGTCCTCACTTAACATAGTGGATAGATTCTTAGAAACTGCAACATTGAATGAAACCATTTTCTCCCTCACCAACATTATAAGCAATGTTATTTGAGGACCTGCTGAACATTGTTCCACTTAAAGTCACTGTTTATAAGAAATTATCAATTGCATTAGGACTTACTGTACTTAAAAGCTGACTGATTTGGACCCATTTTGGGGCAGTTTTCTCAGATCGGCAAGGTAGCAGTGAACAAGAAAATAGGCTACTTCCATGTTAGAAGTGGCTTGATTTCTAGCTAAACCTACTAGCTGAGTGGCATTGGGAGAGATATGTAAGAGATATGCACCTCACTCATAAAGTGGATGCAAACACATCCTTGAGTTGTCTTAAGGACTAAATGATATAATTCGGGCAAAACTCCAGGTGAAGTGCCTAATACAGTGCCTGGCACATGGAAAGTGCTCAGTAGATGTTCATTCTTGCTTTTACAGGGAGCGTAGTGGTGGAATTACAGAATAAGGGTGAATCAGCAAGTAAATCTCAGATAAACATTTTAAAAATGTGGGATTGAATTTAATTCTGTCTCTGCCAACCTGAAATAAGGTGACCCTTGGAAAATTATTTGACCTTTTGGAAACTTTAATTTATGAAGGAAACTTTCATTTATACATTATTTATTCTGTACTGTATAAGTCTACAATTCTGAAAAATATAGTTATCTTTATGATATACTAGGGAGCACATTTTTCATTTGAAATCTTTTGTGTTCTGTGTGTAAAAAGAACCACTTCCATATTACTTCTTACAAACAAAACCAAGCAAAACAAACAAAACAAAGAAGCTGGAAACCAGAAACCTAATAAGTTAGTAGTTTGACATAGAGCAAACAGCATTTTATTTTGGTGCCAAGAAACAAAATCACCCAAGGAAGATGACAATAGGTTTCCATACCTAGACGGATCTTTGAGGGATTATCTAATTTTTCTTGACACCAAGAAAATTTCAGGTGGTTCAACATTTTACTGATGAAAAAATGAAAAAGAAAAAGGTGTAGTGTGAAAATTGAAGACTAGGATAGCTCCTTTTTGCTCCTTTTTGGGGAATCGTATCTTGTTAAAATTGGGAAGGATCGCCCTCTAGAGGTCAAATGAAAGAGCTTATATGAGCAAAATGGACTGGGTTAGTGATGATGAAATTCCCCTTCATGAGAATTTTGGAACTAAATGAAACTGCTAAATTGACATGAGATAAATTTAGTTTCTAACTCACCATGAGAGGGGGTTATGTGTATAATTCAGGTGATAAATGAATCCAGTTTACTTTCCTTTGGAGGCTACCCTATCTTACTAAATAAAGCACTAAATCTTTAATTTGTCAATCCCTTTCTTAAACAGGAAATACCTGAACAGTAAGTGAAACAAACAGCAGTTAATTAACAACTAGTGGCTCTTTTCTGTTTATGAACTCTGATATGAGACAGATTTCGTTGACTTTACCACAGTTTGAATAATTTGTTGAGACTGGACAGAGTGTAGTGAAATGTCAGGTCCATTAAATTTTGCTTAAACTCTTCTTATGCCGTGTTTATGAAAGTCCTGGAGTCAATTAATGAACTGAATGTAGTTAAGGTAGGAAGACAAGGTTGCATGTAACTTGTACAGAGGACAGCAGAAATATTTAAAAAATACAGTGACAGCAGTAATTCGTGAACCATTTATGAATGCCTAAATGGGCTGAAAAATAGCATTTAAATTTAAGCAGAATATTTGTATTCAAAATTTACTTCATTGTGAAAGTGGCACACACTGAAGATGTGTACTAGTCCACTTTGCTCACTGACCGTCCCGTGCATTTGTTTCAATATTAAAACATTTTCAAGTGAGCGCCAAGATGGTGGACCAAAAGGATTGTTCAGCTGAGCTCTCTCAGAACAACTGGGGGAAAAGAGAGAACCCAGCTATACCCGGGTGTGAGGTATACTCTAGTTACCCAGAGTCATAGCTCAGGGAGCACAGCAAGGAGGTGGTGAGCTGGATATAGAGTATGATATGGAGTGGTGGAAATCTGATGAATTAGGCAACTGAGAGTGACTTGCTGATGTGGCTGGGATGGGAGGAAGCCATCTGGAGTTTTCTGTTGTTGGGGGAAGCTGCGTGTTGAGTGGAAAGCTTGGAAGAATGGGCAGAACCAAACAGTATACAGCAACCAGATTTGAAAGTCGATTAGAGTGTATTTGCCATAGGTTTCATGCCTGGCAAGCCAGCCATACTGAGAAGGTCTTGGTGGCCAGGGGCTGCCATTGTGGGAAGGTCATGAGAAGGTCTTAGCAGGGGCCTAAAGCACAGCTGTCTTAATTCCACTTGCTGGGATCAGAACTCCACTCTTGGGACAGGCTGAGGGACTCCCATACTCCATGGGAACTGGAATCAGAGGGCACTGTGAGACCTGCCTCTGAAGGATTCTTGTGAGCTTTAAAATCCCAGCCTGGCAGAGTCTGAATGCTGAGGAAACAATCAGGCGATCACTGAAGGCAACTAAATTTGGAAGAAGGACCATAGAGGTTGCTGGCTGTACTCTCTGTCTCCTAAGGAAACCACAGTGGGCAGTGCCTGTGGCTCAAAGGAGTAAGGCGCCAGCCCCATATGCCAGAAGTGGCAGGTTCAAACCCAGCCCCAGCCAACTGAAAAAAAAAAAAAAAAAAAAAAAAGAAACCACAGTGCCACCTGGTGTCCTGGCAACACATCCCAACATAGTGTCATCAACAGCAAGGACTTCTGTTTGAAACAAAAGAGGCAGTGAGAAGGAAAAAAACATACAAGGAGGTGAACAAGAAGAAAGAACACATGAGCAGGAACTAACAGAAAAATACTGGCAACATGAAAAACTAAAACAGAGGAACTCCCCAAGGGACCATGAGGCAACTACTGAAGAAGGCTCATCCTATAAAGAATTAAGGGACTTGACAGAAGTCAAGGGAATTTAAAATATGGATGATAGAGACAATAAAAGAAATGGATGAGAAAATGGAAAGACAAAACCAAAAGTCAGATAAGAGATAAGAGATAGTAGACTATAGAAAGGATATGGCGGAGCTTAAGGAAATGAAGGAGACAATCAGGGAATGTAAAGATGTAGTAGAAAGTGTCACAAATAGATTAGCCCATAGAGAAGAAAGAACTTCAGAGCTAGAGGATAAAGTTTTGAGTTAATCTAGGTAGTGAAAGTGGTAGAAAAAAAGAGAGAGGAAGTGGAACAGGCACTGAGAGAACTATGAGACTCCAGGAAACATTCAAACATGCAAATAATAAGGATTCCTGAAGGGGAAAAAGATTGTTCCAAAGGAATGGAATCACTACTGGAGACTATCAAAAATAAAAACTTCCCAAGTTTTACTAAAGATCCCAACACATTCCTTTCAGATGGATATCAAACCCCTGGTCAGCTCAACTCAAACAGAGCCTCTCCAAGACACATTGTAATGAACCTGTCCAAAGTCAAGACGGAAGAAAAAATTCTGCAAGCAGCCAGGAATAAACACCAACTGACCTACAGAGGCAGCCATTAGGATGACAGCGGACTTTTTAACTGAAACCTTGCAAGCCAGAAGAACATGGTCATCTACCTTCAACATTCTTAAACAAAACAATTTTCAGCTCAAAATTCTATATCCTGCTAAACTAAGCTTCAAAAACTAATGGAGAAATCAAATTTTTGTGGATATTCAAGCACTGAGGAAATTCACCACAACGAGATCAGCTCTACAGGAAATACTTACACCTCTTCTCAACACTGACCACCATAATGGACCACCACCAAAGTAAATACCCAGAAGCTAAAGGTCAAAACTTAGCTTTCACAATGGTGCAAAGGATAAAACTACACAATGGACTTTCACAAAATAAGATGAGTGGAGCTCACTACACTTATCAATTCTCTCAATAAATGTGAATATACTGAACTCACCACTGAAGAGGCGCAGCTGGCTGATTTGATAAAAAGGCACAAGCCATCCATCTGCTATCTCCAAGAGATTCACCTAGCATTGAAAGGGAAATCCACTCAGGGGTAAGGGATGGAGAACAGTATTTCAAGCAAATGGAAATCAGAAGAAAGGAGAGGGTTGCAATCTTATTTTCAGATACAAGTAGATTTAAAGCAACTAAAGTCAAGAAAGACAAAGATGGATACTTTATAATGGTTACAGGAATAATGCAGCAAGAAGACATTTCAATTTCAAATATTTATGCACACAACTTAAATGCTGCCAGATTTCTGAAACAGATCTTGATGGATCTGAGCAATATGATATCCCATAACACCATAATAGCCAGGGACTTTAACACCCCTCTGACAGAACTGGACAGATCCTCTAAACAGAAACTAAACAAAGATGCAGAAAATTTAAATGTGACCCTATAACAAATGAGAATAATAGATATATAGAGAATGCACCATCTCAAAGCTAAGGAGTATATATTTTTCTCATTAGCTCATGGTACATAGTCCAAAATCAACCATACCATAGGATACAAATTAAACCTCAGCGAAATTAAAAGAATAGAAATTATACCTTGCATCTTCTCAGACTACAAGGCAATAAAGGTGGAACTCAATTCTAAAAATATTCATCCCCACAAAAAGACTTGGAAATTAAATGACCTTATGTTGAATGATAGTTGGATTCAGGAAGAGATAAAACAGGAAATCATTAAATTCTTCAAACATAATAACAATGAAGATACAAGTTACCAAAACCTGTGGGATATAGCAAAAGCAGTCTTAAGAGGGAAATTTATCACATTAGATGCCTACATTTGAAAAATAGAAGGAGAGTACGTCAACAAACTCATGAACCCTCTAATGGAATTGAAAAAAGAAGAACAATCTCATCCCAAACCCAGCAGGAGAAAAGAAATAACCAAAACTATATCATTAATTAATGAAATTGAACACAAAAGAATCATTCAGAAAATTAACAAAACAAAAAGTTGGGTTTTCAAAAAAATAAATAAAATTGATAAACCTTTGGCCAGATTACCTAAAAACAGAAAAGTAAAATCTCTAATCACTTCAATCAGAAATGATAAAGGGGAAATAACAACAGATGCCATAGAGATATAAGAGATCATCTCCAAGTACTATAAGAAACTCTATGCCCAGAAATTTGACAATGTCAAGGAAATGGATCAATATTTGGAATCACACCTTCTCCCCAGACTTAATTAAGAAGAAATAGATTTCTTAAACAGACTGATTTCAAGAACTGAGAACAAAGAAACAATAAAAAAACTACCAACAAAAAAGCCTTGGTCCTCACACAAGATGGCCTCACACAAGAATTCTATCAAACCCTCAAAGAAGAACTTCTACTCATACTGTAGAAATTATTCCAAAACATTGAGAAGGAAGGAATTTTCTCCCATCATGTTCTGTAAAGCAAACATCACCCAAATAACAAAACCAGGAAAAGACCCAACTAAAAAAGGGGAATTTTAGACCAATCTCATTGATAAATATAAATTCAAAAATTCTCAATAAAATACTGGCCAATAGATCATAGCTATGGATTAAAAAAATCATTTGTCATGATCAAGTAGGTTTCATTCCAGGGATGTAAGGCTGGTTTAACATACACAAGTCCATAAATGTAATATAATATATCAAAACAAGCAAAAACAAAGCCCATATGATCTTCTCAACAGATGCAGAAAAAGCATTTGATAAAATTAAGAATCCTTTTCTAATTAGAACACTTAAGAATTTAGGCCTAGGTGGCACATTTTTAAATCTGATCAAAGTTATCTATGAGAAACCCACAGCTAATATTATACTGAATGGAATAAAACTGAAAGCTTTTCCACTTAGAACAGGAACTAGACAAGTTTGTCCTCTATTACCACTACTATTCAACATGGTGCTGGAAGTTCTAGCCAATACAATCAGGCAAGAGAAGAAAATAAAAGGGCATCCAAATGAGTGCAGAGGATGTCAAACTCTCACTCTTTGCAGACAATATGATCTTATACTTAGAGAACCCTTAAGACTCAACCACAAGGCTCCTGGAAGTGATCCAAAAAATACAGCAATGTCTCAGGATATCAAATCAATGTCCACAAATCAGTAGGCTTTGTATATGCCAATAACAGCCAACATGAGAAGCTAATCAAGGACACAGTTCCCTTCAAAGTAGCTTAAAAAAATACCTAGGAGTATACATAACAAAAGAGGTGAGGGACCTCTACAATGAAAATTATGAAACTCTAAGAAAAGAAGTATCAGAAGATACTAACAAATGGAGGAATACACTGTGCTCATGACTGGGAAGAATCAACATTGTGAAAATGTCTATACTACCCAAAACAATCTATAGATTCAGTGCAATCCCCATTAAAATACCATCATTATACTTTCAAGATTTGGAAAAAATAATTGTTTGTTTTGTATGGAATCAGAAGAAACCCCATGTAGCTAAGGGAATTTTTAGTAATAAAAACAAAGCTGGGGGTATCACCCTACAAGACTTTTGGCTATACTACAAGGCCATAGAGATGAAAATAGCATGGTTTTGGCACAAAAATGGAGACATTTGATATTTGGAACTGAATAGAAAACTATGAGATGAAACTAATCTCTTATAGCCACCTGATGTTTGATAAGCCAAACAAGAACATATGCTGGGGAAAAGAATACCTATTCAATAAGTGGTATTGGGAGAGCTGGGTAACCACATGTAAAAGACTGAAACTGGACCCGCACTTCTCACCACTTACAAAAATTGATTCAAGATGGATAAAAGATTTAAATCTAACGCATGAAACAATAAAAATTCTCAAAGAGAGTGTGGGGAAAACACTTGAAGATATTGGCCTAGGGAAAGATTTTAAGAAGAAGACTTCCGTGGCAATTGCAACAATAAGAAAAATAACAAATGGGACTTAATTCAACTGAAAAGCTTCTGTACAGCTAAGGAAACAACAACCAAAGCAAACAGACAATCTTCAAAATGGGAAAAGATATTTGCCTATTATTAATCAGACAAAAGCTTAATAACTAGGATCTATAGAGAACTCAAATTAATCAACAAAGAGACCAAACAATCCCATATATTACTGGGCGAGAGACATGAATAGAACCTTTTCTAAAGAAGACAGATGAATGGCTAACAAACATATGAAAAAAAATGCTTATCATCCCTAATCATCAGAGAAATGCAAATCAAAACTACCCTGAGATCTCACCTAACCCCAGTGAGAATGGCCCACATCACAAAGTCTCAAAGCTACAGATGCTGCGTGAATGTGGAGAGAAGGGAACACTTTCACGCTGCTGGTGGGACTGCAAACTAATACAACCTTTTTTGGAAGGAAGTGTGGAGAATCCTCAAAGAACTCAAATTACATCTCCTATTTGTTCCTGCAATGCCATTACTAGGCATCTACCCAGAAGGAAAAAAAAATCTTTTATCATAAGGACACTTGCAGTAGACTGTTTATTGCAGCTCAATTTACAATCACCAAAATGTAGAAACAACCTAAATGTCCACCAACCTGGGAATGGATTAGCAAGCTGTGGTATATGTATACCATGGAATTCTATTCAGCCACTAAGAAAGGTGGAGACTTTACATCTTTTGTATTAACCTAGATGGAGGCGGACCACATTCTTCTTAGTAAAGTATCACAAGAATGGAGAAGTAAGAATCCAATGTACTCATTCTAATATGAAGGCAGTAGATGAGCTAATACAAGGGGTGGGTGGGTAGGGGAATGAGGAACTGGGGGTAGGGGTACTGGGGATCATGTTGTATGGCTCACCTCTTGGGGGCGGGACACAATTACAAGTGGAAATTTATTGAACAAATGCAATCAGTGTAACCTAATTCTTTGTATCCTCAATGAATTCCAAACAATAAAAAAAAAAAACACAAAACTTTTTAGCACTGGAAATTCATTTTTAGAGTAATATGATTTATATCTAGTTAATAACATAGGAAGCAGATGTTATAATCATTTAATATTTTTATCTATTTTTATCTACCAATTTCCTTCAGCAAATTGGTAATAGTTAAGTTGTAGAGCTCTGTAGTCAGTGTCATTTAGTTTTCTACTATTTATCATCAGCAAGTTTAGAAAATTGCATTCAAGATGAGCAAAAAAAATCATTCTTCTTTTAAGATGAAATATTTTGGAATTTCTCTCTCTCTCTCTCTTTTTTTTTTTTGTTTCTGGTGGAAAGTGAGATGAAAGCTTCTTGGATCTTAGCTGGCAACTAAGGACCATACATTCTAGGAGTCAGGTGTACAATCAGTAAATAAGAATTATCGCATCAGCCAAGAACAAATTTGAGAGCCTAAAGGTGGGATGTGAAATTGACTCGAACCAGAAGGAAAAGAGCAACTTCTCCGGCTAAGCACAGAAATGTTGGATGACTGACTTGGATTTAATAAGATGCACAAAGTACTTTTTGCAACAAGGATCTGGACTTCTATATAGTTTTAGGAAACTAGATGTCATTACAACTTAAGTAACACGTTGAAAAATATTTTTTCACCTTTACATTTCTCAAAAGTCTATATAAATAAAGAAAAATATCCCTCAAAAATAGCCTGGAGTTTTCTCTGTTGATCCTAAAGACTAAGACCCCAAATATGATAGTTTTTGGGTTCCTTGCTTCTGGCATTGAACTCAACGGTCAACCAGTGCATTTTCCCCCATGAAACTTGTGTTCTGCTGAAATATGGCTGGCAAATTATTTTCTTGTGGATGTGGTTTTATAGGACAATCAGAAGAGCACTCTTACAGCTTTGAAGTACAGGAGAACGTTGTAATATCCCTGGGATCTGAGGAATAAACGCAGCCTCCTCAGTGTTGGATTAGTCAATTTAGTACTGTGCTCAGAACAGTTCATTAAATGCTGTAGAGCCATTGAAAACTGCTGGCCACTCTGGGGTCACCAAGAAAATACATGTAAACCGGGTAACAATTGGGTCTGGCCAGAGGCATGGCTAAAGTCTATGTATCTAATATATATATGTGTGTGTGTGTATATATATATAAAATATGTTTAAGACATATTTTTATATATAGAAAACCTTTTAATATGATTTATATAAATATATATGTTTATATATGTCATATTAAAAGGTTATCATTTTTTTTTTTTTTTTTTTGAGACGGAGCCTCAAGCTATCCCCCTGGGTAGAGTGCCATGGCATCACAGCTCATAGCAACCTCCAACTCCTGGGCTCAAGCGAGTCTCCTGCCTCCACCTCCCAAATAGCTGGGACCACAGG
>CAUYQV010176824.1:0-10001 GCA_963574575.1 Galagoides demidoff | reverse complement strand
ACAGGCACCCGCCACAACGCCTGGCCATTTTTTGGTTGCAGCCATCATTGTTGTTTGGCGGGCCCGGGCTGGGGATTCGAACCCGCCACCTTAGGTGTATGTGGCTGGCGCCTTAGCCGATTGAGCCACAGGCGCCAAGCCAGAAACCAATCTCTTGACCAGGATTGTCCTTTAAGGCAAAAGGATCCCCTTTCCTGGGCTCTGGGCTTTAGCAGGCTCAGCTCTGGGCCTCCTCAAACTCCCATCCCTTGCCTAAGGGCAAGTAGGCCATCATGCCAAGGGGACCGTGCCACCCAGAGTTAGGAGTACCTGGGACTCCAGAATTTCTTGCCCTAAGGCTCCCAAGTGCACTTCCAGGGTCTGCTTGGGCCTCTTGCTTGGGTCCATCTCAAGTTTTGGCAAAACCACTGATGTGCGCACCTGGGCTTGAGTTGTGGCCCTGAGGTGGCCTACTGACTATAGTGTGGAGGGGGTTTGTGCAGCCGGGCGTCCACCTGCAGGCAGTGGAAATTCTGGAATATGGTGGAGCTGGAGGATGTGAAGAGAAGCCGGTTGGGTGTAGCTCTCTTAATCCATGTTTTTGCCAAAACCCAGGCCCACCTGTGAGGAGTCTAAATGGGAACCTGTCCTTCAAGGTTGCTACAAAGGTATCTTTGTCAAGATAGGAAACATTTCTTTTACGTTTTGTTGGCTTGATTTAATACCTAAATATTTAGACATACAGTTTGTGGACTTCCATTTGTACTCTTAACTCTGCCCCTCAGATATTTTGGGAGCTCTTGCTTCTGCCTGCCAAAGCCAAAAGCAAAGCCAAGGGAGAGAAGCAGAAGCACAGTGGCTTTATACTTTCCCACCACTGCGATTCTTTAGCTATGCTTTGCAAACCTATACAAGCTAAAGTACAAGTCCTGTGCGTTTATCACAAGGATGCTGACCAATATAATGAAAACAAAAGGGAGGCTGGTCCACTTTGTTCTGTTTTGTTGTTGTTTGTTTGCCGCCTGCCTCCCTCTTCCCAATTTGTGAAGCAAAGGAGGGAGATGTTCTTTACCGGTCCTCTGAGGGCACTGGGATCCTGGCTGGGAATCTCAAGGTTTGTGGTGGAGAAACAAAACCAGCCCGCTATGGAGGGTACTGACCACTCTCCCTCACCCCAGATCTTTGAAAGGAAAGAAAGACAAAAAAGAGCTGGCGTCTTGAGGGTTTCAGTCTTAAACTCTCCCCCATCCCTCCGACTGAGTAAACTAACAATGGAAAAAAAAAACCAAAACCCTGCGGCAAAGCAGAGTTTAGATAAAGTGCTCTGCATAGTGCCTTTGACTGCCGGGAACTTGAGTCTCGGGCCAGCCCCAAGCCCGGCGTTTCCCGCTCGGCCCAGGCTGGTATGCCCCGGCGGGGGCAAGGAAAGGGGACTGCGGATCCGGGGACCCCGCCGCGGCCCTCCTCCCATCCAGCGTCCAGTCCCCTGTCCCGAGGGAGCGCGCTGGACGTCGCCCGTTTAAGGGGCGGGCCGCGGCTCCACGTGCTTTCTGCTGAGTGACTGAACTACATAAACAGAGGCCGGGAGGGGGCGGGGAGGAGGGAGAGAACAGGCTCTGACCGATAGTAACCCCTGCGCTCAGTGCAGCCGAATCTATAAAAGGAACTAGTCTCGGCAAAAAACCCGTAATTCCGAGGGAGACTGAGTGGGGCCGGGACCCGCCGAGCCGGGCGGACACCTCTCTCCCCGGGCGTGGGTGTGCAGGGCAAGGGGGCGCCGCAGGGCCCGCACCGCCAGGGCTAATTTCTCGGGGCGCTTTGCTCCCTGTTTTTTTGTCCCACTTTTCCCTCTCCCCTTTTCGAGAAAGGGCTTGTCAAGGGAGGGAAAGAGACGCAAACATAAAAGTGGAAAGCAGGTAAGAAGCTCTCCAGGGACTTGGTTATTGTTTTGCCTCGGGGTCGAGGAGGTTTGGGAAGCCCTGTTTTGTACTTTGGTCGGGATCCCCACATCCTCACATCTTGCAGCATGAACGTGGCGGGGGAACGTGTAAATGGGGCGAGGAGGTCCTCGGAGGAGCTCTGGCGACCCCGGGTCGTTGGTGCGCTCGGGGCTCGCCCGGCTGTGGAGCCCTGGAAGCATCTCTGGGCGTGGAGAGCCGGGCGCAGTCCTCGGGCGCGACGAGGTCGGGGGCTCCTGGGATTGCTGCCGGGGTGGAGAGAGTGGCAGGTCCAGCGTGGAGCCCTTCCCTTTGTTCGGAATCGCCTGAGCCGGCTGGAAACCCCTCTGGTGGCGGGTCGGCCGGCGCCCACCGGGACAAATGCCGGTTCTGAGCACTAGATTTTTAAGAAGCTGGTCTGAGTTGGGCTCTGACCCGGGAATCGGCTCCATGAGCCCTGGGACTGGAGCGACGCATCTTTGTTCCCCTCAAAACTCGAGGAGGAGTATTGCCCAACGGGGTCTGTTGTGCTATTGCCCGGTGGGCTTTGTTTCACCTGGGGGTCCTGCCTACAGTCTCCGTGCGCTGGTGACCCTGACGCAGCCTGGGGACGAGTTTTGGTTCTTTTAAAAACAAGACTTCGGAGACCGGGCGTTGGGGTGCCCGTTCCGTCCCCCATCTTCCTGCCCTTTGCTGTGCGTCTCTTGGGACAGCTTCAGGCTGGGCACGGATGGGGAAGCTGGGGCGAGGTGGTGCAGCGGAATGACCGAGAGTAACCCCGGCGGGTGGTGCAGAACTCGGAGCTCCGCGTCTGGGCCGGGCTCTGCCGCGAGCGCGGGAGGGGGCGGGGCGTGGGCTGTGGGTGGCCCCGGGAGACTGGCCCGCAGCGCCTCCTGGCCGGGTGACCTAGGAATCGGCCTGGTGGCGGGACTGAGGCCGGGCTCTGCAAAGCGTTGTCGCTTACCGTTTTGACTGAATCTGGCGGAAATCTGGTGATTGCCTACTAGGAGGAACCCTGGGGGTTTAGTTGAAAGCCCTCCTGGCTGACTTTGGTTAAACTTGTTTTCTGACTCCTAGGCCATTGCTACGTTAGAAAAGATTCTTAGGGAGTTGGCTGGTGCTGATCTTTTCAAACAAAATCAAACACAAACTGAGAAAGAACTTAATTTCCCCTTCTGTTTCAGCCTGTTTTTCTCATACCTACACAAAAATAATGGAGGCTTTCCGTCGTTCATTCATTTTCTTGAGAAACTTCTCCCACATCAAAGAAAGTGTGGAAGCATGGAAAATATTCCCGAGTAGAACCTCTACAGATAGTGTAATGATTTTCACATACAAAATTTCCACTGTTGGCCAGTTTTCCAGTCATAAACCGTTTTTGGTTTATGATTAATCATAAACCATTAACTTATGATAGGGATTTTTGGGAAAACATTGGATACACAGAGCGAATCAGTATTTACTTGAAACAAGTAGAATCAGACAGACCAGGGGAGAGGGTTTCCAGCTTTGATGATGTGCACAGTTCATTTAAGGGACAAAAATTGCTACTGTAGTCAGAGTAATCCACCAGTCCCCCTAAGTCACCAGGATGGCGTCCCATCATATCTGACTGTGATGTGGACACCTGCGATGTGTTGTCTCCTCTGTAGATAAACATTTGAAATCTCAATGCTTATAAATATTTCTACTGACGTCTAAATAAAGCCCTATAATGGACCATGGCATTGTGATTTAAAGCATTTTTACAGTTCTTGTGAAACAGTGCATGGATCTAGGCTTGTAAAAGTATGATCAGGGCTTGGTTATTTTCAAACTCTGCTGAAGGAGGTCCCAATGCAAATGTTATTAAAAATAAGTGAAATTGAATGAAACTCCACAACTCAGCTTTTCCTTATCTTCTATAGTACTTACCAGATGTGGAGAGAAGTTGGAATATTTTTCTATTTAACTTTTTTTTGGGGGGGGGAGTGTGTGGAATCTTCTTTCCCATATACCAGGATGCTCAGGCTAAATGTCTAGTGATTGCAAATCAAGATCTTTCCTAAAATAGTTAAATGGACATTGCTTCAGACCAGTGTGTTTCAAACTTTTCTAATCTATGAGGCACACTTTAACCTATAGTTAAACTTCCATGGCACATTTAAAATATGTTCTTTAAAAATTTTCGTGGCACACCTAAGAGCCTCTCATGGCACAGTGTGCTGTGGCATACAGGTTGAAAACCACTGCCTTAGACTTTTAAATTATCAACCTTTTGGCTCTCTAGAAAATACTAAAATACATGTAGTTTTGCATTTCTATAACGCCCTTAAATTCAAATACAGTTTTATTTACTATCTAGATACTAAAGAACTGATACAGTTATCATGCTTGTGATAACTGTATCACAGCGTCAGATTTCAAAACAGGGGTGTCCAACCTGTGGTCCAACAAGCATTCAGAATGATCTTTTAAATTTTATTTACTTATGCTGGGAGAAAGCCTACTATTAAGACCATCTTTATACCTGCATATGGAAGTAACAATGAGTGTCCAAAACTGTTGTAATGTTTAATAGATACATACATAGCACTATATGCCAAGCACTATTCTAAATGCTTTTCAAATACTAATTTAATCTTTGCAGAAAACTCATTTATTATCCTATTTAATAGATTAAGAAATTGAGAAGCTAACTTATGTTTTCCTGGCTACACATCTTGCAAATGGCAGAACTGAGATTTGAACCCAGAGAGTAAGCTTACGCTAAGCATGAGGTGGTACGTTTCAACTGCTGTGGACAGGGAGCTTTCCAAGGATGCTCACTCTATTCTGTATATATATCTGCTATAGTCCTTATCGTAATCTACCGCCTTGTATTGTATTTCTCATGTTGCTTTGAGTGGGCCAGCCAAATTGTCTTTAGCTTGTTGAGACCTTGGTTGCATAGGGATTGCAACATCGTGGAAAGAACAGACAAAATTGACTCAACTCTATTTTTAAAATATTCTTTATTTTGAATGAAAACTAAATTGTTGTTGACTGTACTAAAGACTATACTTTAAACTATACTATAAAAACTGTACTGGAGACTCTAGTTAGATATTTGTGAGTAGATATGTGATCTTGAAATGTTTTCTGTGTGATCTGTAGAAAATGAAACGAAAATACAGCATGTGGCTGTGAAAATACAAGGAGCAAAAGAAAAAGGGAAGAGAAATATTTTCACTGTGAATACAAACTTTGGTGAATTTTTTGTTGTTTATAATATAATGATTCTTGGTTGTTCTATCCTGTCATGGACCTTTTGATATAAGCTATTTCTCTATTACTGCTGCGACTGTGTAGAAATCAAATTTAGCCTTTTCTTAAGGTGTATTTCTCTGAAAATTAAATACAGTTTCAAAGTCTGCCTTATGAAAATGAAGTAGGATGAAAACTGCTTTTCTTATTAATTGTTGTAACAAATTAGAAATAAACTCTTAGAAAACACCTCTTAGTAAAAAGTTATATTTACTGTCGACTTATCATATGCTGGACATTGTTTTAAGCATTTTACATGTAATAATTCATTCTCACAAGAACCATGAGATGGGCTCTGTTATTATCTTTATAGATGAGGAAACTGAGGTATAGACAGCAGGTAGATGGTTATGGAGTTTGTAAACAGTGGAGCTGAAGTTGCATCCCAGGCAATTTGGCATCCCTGAGTTTACCAACCTCAGGGTATAGATTTCATTATACTATCAAAAGTTTGCCTTCTAGCAAAAGGCAGAAAGTGTTTCCCTCATTCATTTGAGCAGTTCCTTGACTAAGTAGTCTGCAGAGATGATACATTAATTTAAGTTGTACATAGAGAGATGCATTTTTGAAATATATGAAAACAGAGAATGTGAATCTTAGGTAAAATTGTTTTCAGATACGGCCTTCAGTTACCCTGCATTCTGTTAAGATCATGAACTTTGCTTCGTTAAAGCAATGAAATCAAATCTCCCTAACAATGGAGGAGCATCGGATTTGATTCCTAAAACAAAATATAGTTTGAAATCTGTCTTTTTCCATTTTGAAAAAAGTATTGGTAATAGACTCTTTAGCTTTTGCAGACCTACTTTAAGACAGGATTTAAATGCTACCCTCCACACAAAGCTCTCCTGATCTGCTCCTCCCTCTCAACACTAATTAAAAATAATTCTCTCTTTTTCACTCCCATAAGATGAATTACAGCACTCTTCATGTCATGTATTTAATTTTTTTTTTACAATTAACATTTATTTGTCTTCCTATTGAGCATATATTTCTCTAGAGGGAGGTCTTTGATTCATTCCCCCTAGGCCTTAATTCATCCCCTTTAATATAGGGGTTTAATAAATGCTGACTTTGAACGAATCCCAGAAAGAGTGTGGAGACTTCACGTTTGCTTCCTGTTTTCTAAAACACTATTTAAGATGACTGGGGTAATCATGGAAAAGCATTAGAAATAGAATTATGTGAGAAATAACTGTAGTTAAGACTAGGTTTATGACAGATTGGAACTTTCAGTGCATACTTACATTATTTAGGCCAGCTTATGTTTCGTGGAACAAACAATTCTGTTTCTTCCAGTTTCATTTCCGCTTTTGAGACAGCTGTGGTTTGAGAAAAAGCTCTAGTCTGTGACAGTCCACATTCAAGGAGACTTTGAGCTGTACACTAATTTATTTATATTGGTAAGAATGAGTTAACTCAGTAATTAAAAGATTTAAACACTTTTTAAAAAAACAAAGTAACCTCATATGCATTGAATCTGTTTTTTTTGTTTTGTTTTTGGTGTTTATTTAAAGATCTGTAGTGTTTTCTATGCAAAAGCCAACTTCCAAGAAGCACTTGGAAGACAAAGCATTTTATCTGGCTGGTCTTGAAGTCAAGATGTTTTATGATAACTGGAATTTAGGGAGATTTTCTAGTAGGTCATTCATTTATAAAAGACAGCTTTGAAACTACATTTAGAGTATTTATTTAGTTTTTCCCTAAATAACTAAATGGAACGTATTAGTATCAGAACATCTTGAAATATAGGTGCAGGAAGAATGGGGACCGAAGACCCCATTCTGGCTGGGCAAGGGAAAGCACCCCCAGAAAAAGAGGAAAACTAAAAAGTAAGCTGAGTGAGTGAGAACAAAGAAAAGTCAGCTAGTTTACATTTAAGCTAGCCATTGCTAGCAAGCTTCCTGCCTTTTCTGAAAGTCTAGCCTGTTGGAGATGCAGTTTACAAACACCCCTGCTGGATCTCTGAGCACTGTGAGGAAAAATGGCTATAGAGAGACAATGGCAAAGACCTAGAAAGATACATTAACTGGGTGTTTCCTGCCTAGTTAACAGGTGAAGCAGATACACTACTATAATAATAACAGTAGGAGCTGATATGCTCACTCAGAGAAACTGGTGGCATCTCTCTCACCTTACCATCTGGGCAAATAGACTTCAATAAAAGCAGAGTGGGCAAACACTCTGGGCCATTACCAGAAACCCACAAACGGGCAATGGACCTCTGAATTCCCACCATTAATTCTAGTCTGTGTCTCATGTCTTTCTTTACCATCATTTCTAACCTTGTATATCTTTAGTCAGTTGCTGCCAGTTCCACAGGTCTTAGCAGACCCTGCCCCTGGGATGGGACCCCACCAATAGGTGCAAATATTAATGAAAACAACATGAATATCAGCGTTGAATTAACATGTAGTAGAATTCTGGTCCTGTCACTAATGAATATTGACATTAGGCAAGTTGCCAAATTTCTCTTTGCCTTAGTTTCCTAGTCTGTGAAAGAGGTAGTTGTGTTATGTGTAAGGTAAAGCATATAAGTAATGATTGGCATATAGTGCTATGAATTTCATGATAGTGTTTCCAGTGATTTTAGTTTACTTCCACTTCAAATTGTTTTTATTCCAGGTTACTTGATATAGCAGACATGCAAAAAAATAGATGATGACAATGGCAATTATTGAATTAGTTTCTACTCTTATAATAGATCACTAATTCATATTACTATTCAGGCTTGGAACAATTCGATTTTAGTTCATATTCTTTCCATGTATACATATAATTATCAGTGATTATTATTTTGGGGCAAGACTCATTGACTTCTTTGAGAATACACTGAAAACCAGTCTGAGTGCGGTGGCTCATGCCTGTAATCCTAACACTCTGGGAGTCTGAGGTGGGTGGATTGCCTGAGTTCACAGGTTCAAGACCAACCTGAGCCAGAGCTATACCTGGTCTCTAAAAATAGCTGGGTGTTGTGGAGGGCACCTGTAGTCTCAGCTACTTGAGAGGCTGAGGCAAGAGACTCACTTAAGCCCAAGAGTTTGAGGTTACTGTGAGCTGTGATGCCATGGTACTCTACTGAGGGCAACAAAGTAAGACTCTGTCTCAAAAAAAAAAAAAAAAGAATACATTGAAAGCCAGAAAAATACATATGGGTTCATATAATCCAAATTTTACATATAATTACAGGATGTTCATGAATGTCCCCAAACCCACTAGAAGCCATATGATCTTTGGAAAAGTCATTATACTTTTGTGAGATTTAGGTTGTTGGTCTATGAAATGAAACTATGTGCCCTTTAAAGAGCCCTTCAAACTTTTATGTCTTCTAACTCCAGATCTGTGTTTAGGAGAAAGGGCGATATTTTGATTAAAGCCACATAGAGATGTGGTGTGAAGGATGTGCTGAGCATTGGTGTGACAGACCACGTGGATTTTGAGGGGCAAGGGGGAAACATCCAGAGAGTGCAACAGAGCCTTCCTGATAAGAATGATGATGGAAGAAAGGAAAAAGTTGGGAGGAGAGGAAGATAGAGAAGAGAAAGCTTTTGAAATTTCCTATTTATTTTCCTTGGGTGGACAAAGACCTGAACCAGAATGGGATTCTCCTTTGAAATGCGAAGGAAGGAGGTTTGATTTAATTCAATAACTTTCAAATAGAACAAACATGATTTCTTGTCTTGGACTCACCATTTAGAAAATCTCTCTGAAGTAAAGTTCATTTGAACTCACCATCCTGGAGATCTCCATTTTGGATATAGATTTTGATTCTTATTGTGGAATCCTCTGGAGCCAATATGTGATTAAAAGAAAAACTAAAAAACACTAGGATTCATTCATCCCCCAAGAAAGGAACACCAGTGCCCATCCTATGAAGAGAGCTGGACTCTGCCTCTTAAGAATATTCTAAGATGTCTTGGAAGACCTTTGGGGGTAGACATGAAGCTTTCTAAAGCATTGTCCTGAATGCTTTTAGAAAGGGCTGGAAGGAAGAAAGAAGACAGAGGAAAAAGCGCAATAGGTTTCAGGTCCTGATGTGGGAGGAGGAGTTGCTGCTGAGAACGTGTTTGGGTGTCGTGTTTCTGCCATATTCTTGCTTTGCAAAATTCTTACAGAGTGCCAGGCTGGGAATAATTGGTTTTGCCAAGAATTAAGCCAAGCTTATTTTCTTGAAGAAGCAAGTCCTTGAGGGATGGTAGCTTGAAATCGATTGGATCTGGTATTTAGATGATTCGAGATTGACATAAAGGCAACACTGATGCAAGCAAAAGCTTTCCCTGGAGAGGTCGAGAGAAAGCGAAGGCCCCAATTGATGAGTTCACATGCAGACTCTTCTCCTCTTCCCAATGCAGGGCTTGAGGTGGAGATGGCAGGATTTACTTTAGCTGGGATTAGACTGATCTCTAGTACTGTGAGAGAGACGGTAGAGGAAGATACAGTATTTACAACAACAAAATATGTATTCATATATATTTCAGAATTAAATCTGCTAATATGCACACAGTGCTATTAAACTGAAATTCATTTGTTCAGCAGATAAACACCACGTGCCATGTGATGTATGATACAAGGTGCTGAACAAATGTCAGAGGACTTTCATGAACAGCCATCATTAATGATGTCTTTGCTACCCCAGCGAGAATGGCCCACATCACAAAGTCTCAAAACCGCAGATGCTGGCGTGGATGTGGAGAGAAAGGAACACTTTTATACTGTTGATGGGACTGCAAACTAATACAACCTTTTTGGAAGGAAGTATGGAGAACCCTCAAAGAACTCAAGCGAGACCTCCCATTTGAT
>CAUYQV010176819.1:0-13829 GCA_963574575.1 Galagoides demidoff | reverse complement strand
AGTCTCCTGCCTCCGCCTCCCAAGTAGCTGGGACCACAGGCGCCCGCCACAACGCCCGGCCATTTTTTGGTTGCAGCCATCATTGTTGTTTGGCGGGCCCAGGCTAGGGATTCGAACCCACCACCTTAGGTGTATGTGGCTGGCGTCTTAGCCAATTGAGCCACAGGCGCGGAGCAAGCAAATTCTTTAAAAAAAAAAAAAAAATTGACAGTAAGTAGGGGTTTTGTTGTATCACCATCAGTTTAGAATTCCCAAGTTTCTTACTCTCTGATGCAGCCTGGACTTTGTTCCATGAGACCGAGTCCTGAATATGGGACGCAGGAGTCCGTGTTTTGTCCACCGTCATTTTCATGGCCCAGCACTCGTGGGAAGGAATGAGGCCCTTACCTCACAGGCATTGGGAAAGGATTGTAGGCAAAGGACACAGTCCCTTATTTAGAGGGGTATTTCGATGGCATGTTTCACAGTCCCAGACTTTGGTCTTCTCTCACTTCATTTTGGAGAAGAATTCATGGTATTTAATGATGTAGTTTCCAGGATGAAAGTAAGTAGATTTTAAATGTGACTCTTCTACTATGATTTCATTTTCAAAATCCTTTTAGTTTGAGTAAGTAGCTTTTTTTTTTTCCATTCTACTTTTCGAGTTCACTAAATAAGTCCCAGGACTTAGACGGCTTAGAATAACAGGACTAGAGAGTAAAAAGAATGTCTCATTTTATTTTGTTCATGGCCTTCTGTATTCACATCAGCAAATATTTCTTGCCAGTAGTAAGAAGAAATAAGATAAATGACATGTCATCCAAAATTCACATTCTTACAAGATGAACTGTCGTAGATTTGCTCTGGCTCTTCCTAGAAAAGAGTTCAAGAGTTTATAAAAATAAAATGTTTGAAGGAAATTAGAGAAGAGATAAATGTAAAAGTGACACAAATTGGAAGGTTCATTAACATGTTTTTGGAGATTAGTCCAAGAAGCAAAGGTGACTTATTTCTTCAGGTAGTTTACAGGTAAATATGTAACATTGGGGGTCTGGAAATTCTCCCTCTATCAGGCAGAGGCCTGAAACAGAGGTGCCCCGGTGCCACACCCCCTTCCTGAGAATTCCTGTGCTGTGCTAGTACACCCCCTGCCTCTGACCCCCAGCCCTGGTCCCCTGAGGTGTGTGGCTGACTGGAATTTGCCAGAAACTTCCATGGAAATGAGCCTCCATCCCAGAGTTGGGAACAGGCAGGCTGGCACCATGGAGATCTGCTGTAGCGTAATAGGGCTCATGTGAACTTGGAATACAGCAGATCACATTTGTACACGCTGGGATGAAGAACCAGGCGGTAACAGAAAAGCGCAGGTTTACAGAAATGGGTAATTTTACCCCATGAGTCTATTGGGATATGAGAATTTTAGAACTACCTATTAGATATTTTACATGTGAAGATAATTTCTACTTACCTCATCTAATGTGTTGTCTCCAGACTTCATTCCTGAGCTCAGAAATCCCCAAAGGGTGGCTTCTGCCAGCTTAGCCCCTGCCTCCTCCCGCCCAGGCATCTGGGAGGCTCTCTCTGCTGCTGCAGGGCGCAGGCCCTGACTCTCAGGACTCAGCGCCTCCTGGGAGGATCAGCTCGGCATTGTTAAATGGGCGCGGCATGTTTCCTGTGATACCCCTCACTGAGACCACGGCCCTAAATAGGCTCTAAAGTGCACAAGAGGGATGCAGTGTCTTCCTGCAAGGAGGTTGTGGTTGTCTTCAGTTCTTGGAAGCTGCTTTTGGGATTAGAATAAACAGCATGGGGGTGAAGATAACCCAGAATTTAGAGTTTAGAGAGAACATTCCCATTAGGCCTTATGAGAAGGGGAGGATGTTAGCTGCCATCTGTGTGTGTGTGTGTCCTGCTTTTGGGAGTTTCTTTTAGCCATCTCCTGTTTTATGCTGCTGTAGTAAAACATTTCACAGTCAATATTAGAATACATTTGAAAATTAGGGACTCTATTCTTTCCTGAGTCAATTTGTAAAATGCCCTATTGCTCTAAATTAATCTCAACCAGCAACTCGCCCACCTGCCCGTCTCCGTGACAGTAACTTCCTGGGTCTCAACAGTTCTTTCCACCCTGCATATTTCGAGATTAACCAGCCTCTGATAACAAAGGCAGATGGACCTGGAGAGGGAAGTTACTTAAGGATGTTCTGCCTGTTTGACTTAATTTATGATGTCTGTTGTGAGTTGTTATCGTGGAATTTGGTTCCATTTCAGAAACTGGGTGGGGGGATGTTTTTGACTCAGTCTCTTGGAGAATTCTTTAGGAAAAAGTTATCTACGCAGACTGTTAGTAATTCTCAGATGAGGCACAAAAGGTTTAGGGAAAGAGTCTAAAAAAGAGCGCTCTGGAGACGCCCTCTTTCCAGGGAGTATTGTCAACAGAGCTGGGTTAGCCTGGTCACAGACTGGCACAGGCTCCAGGAGCACACTTCCTGCTTTGAGAACACTGGTTTTAAAATGAGCCATCCCTTTGTTCCAGAAAAGAGTTTAGCACCGATTCTTGCTGATACTCATGCTTTTTAGGCTGATAAACTCATCTTAGGAAAATAACGATTTAGGTTCCAAAGAAATCAAATGCTTTCCAGATTCTTATCTCATTTGTTCTGAGCGCATCTCCCTGAGGTGGGGAGGCGAGGGGCTGGGCCAGGCCTGGGGGCATTGCAGAGACCCAGAGGCCGCCCAGCAGCAGAGAGCAAAAGCCAGAAACTGAATGTGGATTTGATCATCTTTCATTTTCTAGACATTATTATTTCACACGAGACCTGAATTTGGAACTCTTCTAACATACTAAGCAAGCATCTTTAAAAAACTTTTCCCTCTTTCTGTTTTATTAATCTTTTATTTATATCACTTAACTAAAATTTATATTATGAGGAAAATAGAAAATGTGGAATTCAAACACCATAATGTATGTAGAAGAAAGCATGTAGAAGCTGAGATGGAGACATCGCCAAGGCTGACGAGGTACCCTTGGAAAGCTGGCCGAGCCACCAGGGCCCAAGCTGTGAGCTGTTTCTTGGACCTAAGGCGCTATGGCTCTTGTTTCTAATGAGTGAGAAATTCACTAGAGACTGATACTTTGCATGAACCCCCCCCCCCCTTAAGCTTATAACACGAAGGCATGATTCCACACATTTGAAGAAGTAAGTGGTTTCAGTTACTCTTAGTGAAGCTATTGCTCTGTGCTGGGGACATGGAGCTCTATGTGATTTTAAAAAGTCAGTCAGCTTTTCCTGTCCAGTGACATTCTACACTCTGAGAACTTGGCTAAACTTATGTAATTGCAGAGTTGAGGTTGTATGTCAAATAGTTAATGCCAGTACATTTTAAAATACAGCCTAAGTCAGGGTCTTGAGAAAGGAAACATATCTACTTAAAATGCTTGCATTCAGGCTGCCGAGGTGGTCCTGGTTCCTGCATTCTGCCTCTCTCGCTGGGTGTAAGGGCAGGCTGGCGCCCTGCATTGTGCCCTGAGCCGGAGATGCTCAGAGAGGAGGCCTCCACCCTGGCCTGTCCACACCTCTGAGTTCCCTGGCATTTCACTTGGGTCTGCAGCCCTGTGAGCACAAACTTGAGTCATTTGATTGAGAAGCCTTTGTGTAACTGGTGCCTATTGTAATCTCCTCAGATGGAGCATTCTAGACCTCACTTAGTCCTGCTCTGCTCAGAGCAGATGGTTACAGACAAGAATGTGCTCACCTGTGTGAATCCGCCTCTCTGCTTAGGCACTGGGTGGTCTTGGGCATGTCTCTTAAGCTCTTTGTGCCTTGGTTTCCTCATCTGTAAATGGGGATGATGCTGCAAGTACTTCATAGAGCTGAGAGTGTTGAAAGCATATAATGTGTTGAGAACAGTGCCTACTATGTTCTGACTCTGAATAAGTATTAGCTATTTCTTTGTCTTCATTATAAAAATAGCTTTCCCTTCCCTCACTCCTGGGCTGTTGGCCTCCATCTCTGCTTTTGGAGATCAGAGTCTGTGTGGCCTCACTTCCCTCTCCCTGGGCACTCGGGTGACAGTAGATTTAGAGGCTAATTGTGCTTGTTTTAGGAACTGGAAGCCATCCTAAGAATGAACTGCTCTGCCTTAGTGCCTGGCTTTATGCATTTTGCAGTTTGTGGAGTTGAATGGGACAGTTACTGCAGAAGATAGAGACTTGCTTAAAACATTTTTCCAGCTATCCGTCTTTCATCCCACTGAATTAGTTGCACTGTGTCCAGAAGTATATACAGCGACTTCGTAATGTTCACAGGGTGTGTTCCCCTCATTCTCAGATATGTTCTGATCACCTACTGCGCGCCGTCCAGTGACATGTGTTTAGGGCACAGGATGAGTGAAGGAGACAAATCCCTGCTCTCAGGGTGAGCTCTGAGTGATGAATGATATGGATGTTTGCTTCCTTCTTTTACTCATCTTTGTTTTCTGTTTTTCTACGTGCCTGTGGCTTTTTGTAGTATCGTTTTAGATGAGTTTTTTAAGTGCTCTCATAAAGCCACAAAATGACTGTACTCTGGATAACTTTAGTTACCCAGTCAGAAAAACAAAATCTCCTGGGCTGAAGTACAAAGCCTTAGTTCTAAGAAAAGGCAGATTATTTTAAAAATAAATGAAGAAATAAAGTTTGGTTAGAAATATATCACATTTAAGAGTGTTTATAAAAATAGTGGCGTGCTGAAGAGCTTTTTAATCTAAGTTTTATGTGACTTGCTCATAGTTGGTCTTAAATGTTGATGAAGTTTTGATTCAGACTGAAAGCAGGTGGTGTATTCTGTTGCTTTTCTTGCCTGGGCCTAACTCAGCTGGTTAACGTTGGCTAGTTAATGTTAGCTGATTGGTATGTCAGTTCTCCAGATAGGCGCCCTTCCATTCAAAACAAAAAGACATTTCAGATAAAGTTTTCTGAATAAAAGATTACTCTGGTCACTCAGGAAATGCAACAAACAGGTTTTCTTGGGTGCCACCCACACACCCACATGGCATGTTCTGGCAGGTCTCCTGCAATGGGGAAGGTGAGGGGTAGGCTGGCTTGTTGACCTCTGAGAGACCTGGGAGCCTGGTCCCCAGGATCCGCCCTGTCTCTGATTTGCTTAAGCTTTTTAGTTGTTACCTTTTAAATTCAGCCTTTTCACAGCTAATATTCCATTCTAATTTATATACATAACACATCAAAGGAAGCCTTCAAAGATTTATTTTCACGTCAGAAGACCAGTAATGTGGTCACTTGAGCAAAGAGTAGCAGAAGGACACCCTGGGTTCTAAACTCACTAATTCTTTCTAGGTTCAGTATGGTAAACTAGTGGGTTTGAAAAAGGGGTTTCTCATAATAAATTTGTGTGTGTGTGTGTGTTAGAAAACACATAACATAAAAATTACCAGCATGCTGTATCATTTCTGGGTGCTCACAGATTTCTTTTTGTACCCCTGGTGTGTAAGAGCCCATCTCAGAGATCCTCTAATGAACCCCGAGCAGCAGATTGAAGCAAACGTTTCTCTTTGAAGATAGCCTGGTGCAGACCGGGGCTGGAAGGAGTGCAGAAGCCCAGCACCATTGCTGACCACCCTGGCCTCTGCAAAGCTGCCCCCAGAGAAGCCTGGGGTGGGCGACAGCCTAGGGTATAATAGCATTTATTTGAGAGATTGCTCTACTGCCTGAGGGTGCCTCTTTCTGTAACCATTGCCCCAAACAGAGCTATACTGGCTAATCCCCTCGAGCCGTGTAATCATCTTTTTGCCTGCTCTGTGTGAAACCTTCAGAACCGCAAGGCCCTTTTGTGAGGTTTCTGAATGACTGGTGCTGTGGGATGTGACTGTGCAGGGCGTTGATACACTCTGTTCTTTAAGGGAAAATGACTTTTATTAGACCACATTCCTTTTTCCTTTTTCCCTTTGAATTACTCTCAGAAAATTGGCCAGGTACTCACCTGCAATTGGTCTTCACCACATGAGACTTGGGTCCTTGAAGCAAAACAGTTTCACTGCCACTGATGTCATCCACACCAGTCACAGAGAGCCCCTCTGCCTCTTCCTCGGCCATACTTGTCCCAGAAGTCATCTCATGGCCTGGGAGTGCATGCAGGGTTGGGTGTCCTCCACCAGAAACTCTGTGTGCTTGTCACATAAAGCTGCCTTGTTATGGGACAGCAGGGTGGGTGCACTGTGACCACATGGCGGGGAAGAACTCCCCAGCCAGGCCTCTGTTTCAGTTACTCTTGAAGTGGAGTCAGGCCAGGCAGTGTTAGGACGTAGTTTCTCTGGAAAAATAAAAAGTAAAATTACTTTCTGTGTGGTATTTGTCAAAGGTTAAATGGTCATGATGAGTATTTCATAATTCTGGGTGAAACACACCAGGTTGTTTATTTTTAGTGATTCCAGAGAGAATTTAGGAAAGGAATCCTGATTTAATTTTGCTAATTTATCCACATGTCTGATCACAGGAGCGCTGCTGGTGGCCCTCTAGCAAGGGCTATGGCGTGGCCTTCGGAGGAGGGACATCAATTGTGTCCCCTGCCTGTGGTCTAGTAAGGGCCATTTTATTGTCATGCTTACTAGTCACCATGTTAATTTTTTTATTTAAATAATTTTGTTTCATCCTTTGGTAGATGATTTTTTAAAGGCAAAAAGCAGAAAGTTGTTTTAAAATCTGTCTTCTGATATCCATTTCACAAGATGGAAACTGAGATTTTTATAAATTGCATAAACTAAATGGATGTAGTGGGGACCCCGTGATAGAAATTCATAAAATAATACAGAAGAAAAAAAAAGCTGTGAAAACTTTCACAAAATATGGTTGGAAAAGAAAAGTGAATTTTTAAACTAGATGAATGACATGGTAACTCAGCATAGTAATGGATCTGGGTCATTGGAAGCAAGACATCCATCATATTTAATAGTATATGATGTAGCATCTGAACTTTTCAACTTAGGGATTTAATTCTTCTTAAAAGGCAGTAGAGATTTGCATAGTACAAGTTCTTTATACATAAAAAATTTTGTTCAATTAGAAAGCCTGGTTTTAAAGAGAGTTTTTTTTTTCTTTTTTGTAGCAAGAAGTTTAACATATTCAAATGTGAACATTGAGACAGAAATCCACGGGACATCTTTTCTCTGGGCTAGAAACAACCACTCTGTTAGTGGTGTTGTTCCTGTCTGTTCTCATGGGCAAAGCCAGTGGAGTGATGGGGAGATCTGAAGATTTGTTTAATGATAATTTTAGCACTGTTTGAAATACCGTTCTGGTACTGGATTTTCTTAACAAGTTCTCCGAAGCCTTTAAAAAAGAATTTTAACTTAGTATGTGAGTCTTTGGCAGAACAGTCTTGATTTTTATTTCTTATGGTCTGTCAAGTACACAGATGTTTCCAATAGTTTTTGATTACTCTGTAAGGGGCTAAAAAAAAATCAGTGCCAGAAATAAAGTCCAGCTTAATTCTTCTTCCTGGGCAGCCCCTCTCTCCCCTTCCCACCCTTCCCCCACCTGCAGAATGCAGCCATGGCTTTGAGGAGTCTGGAAAACTAATAAGATCTGCAGAGTGAGGAGGCAGGGGCGGGGGAGATAGTGTAGTTCCCAGGGTACAGCAGTGGGGGCCACTGGAGGAGTGTCAGGGAGATGCGGGGGTTCCTGAGGGGGGCTTTCTCATAGTGCAGGAGCTGGGTAAAGAAGCAGAAGCGGGCAGCCAGGACCCTGGAAGAGCTGGGGCAGGCCAGGCCCTGGGGGCTGCAGGGAGCTGGACACTGCCAGGCTTGTCAACTGGCTCCATTCCCTACCTCCCCAAACATAAAGCATCCCCTTTTTAGTTACAGAGATTAACCACTTCCACCAGTGCTGTTCTAAGGGAAAGCTCTTTTCCAGGCTGGCCCTCTACCTTCACCTTTTAACGTTGGCATCTTTGTTCACAGAGACATGTGTAAAATTTGGCATGGTTCTTCTGTAGAGAAGTTTGTAAAATTTAGGAGGGTATTAAACTTTTATGAAAATTTTCATTGTGTCCTGGCAAAGATCATTCGCTTTGTCGTTGAGTTTTGCATTTGTCTAATAGACATGTGTTTCTTATTCTGAATACCTAACTTTCTCCTAAAAGATGGGCTCTTAGGACAGGAGGGCAGTCAGCAACACAGATAGTCCTCAGCACAGAAAGTCGGCCCCAGAACGTGACCTGGAGTGGGAGCCATTGGAGGGTGTGAGTAAACTCATGCCCAGAGCACTCTTCAGAAAGAGGATATGTCCCCTGTGAGGCTGACCCATTCCTTCCTGTCCTCCTAGTACTGCTGCAGCCCCATGTGCACTGCTGCAGCCCCGTGTGCACTGCTGTAGCCCTGTGTGCACTGCTGCAGCCCCGTGTGCACTGCTGCAGCCCCGCGTGCCCTGCTGCAGCCCCACATGTACTACTGCAGCCCTGTGTGCACTGCTGCAGCCCCGCGTGCCCTGCTGCAGCCCCGCGTGCACTACTGCAGCCCCGCGTGCACTACTGCAGCCCTGCGTGCACTACTGCAGCCCCACATGTACTACTTCAGCCCCGCGTGTACTGCTTCAGGCCCGCGTGCACTGCTGCAGCCCCACGTGTACTACTGCAGCCCTGTGTGCCCTGTTGCCCTGTGGCTTACTGTGCCAGTGCTCTGGGGCTGGCAGTGGGAAGCTGGCGTGTTGCAGATGGACACAGGCAGGGTGAGCTCCTGCAGTTACAGAGGAAAAACCAGGTTTCATGTTAGTTTCTTAGATACAGTTGCCCTCATTTTTAGAGCAAACATTTTATCTTTTTCACTTTAGCAAATGGTCACATACTTACTAGAAGCAAAGCCGTGTGCCAGCCATTGTCAGCACCAAGGGACCCTGTGGTGACCATGACTTGGCCCTGGCCATCCAGGCATGGAAAGTTTACAGAAGAGTGAGGCAGACCTGCTTTCCAAGGGTGAGGGGAGGCACACCCATAACTGAAGACATGGTTCCCTGTACCATGTCCTAAGTCACTGCATGGAGGGACAGGGAAACAGGCCCAGCTGCCCAGCATGGTCCTGCCATTGGCTCCTTGAGAGGGTGTGGTTGAAGAGCCCGTGCAGGGGACAGCAGAGGAACAGGAGAGACAGGAAGCTGGTCACGAGATTCTTGTGTAGGGGAAATGTCAGTGAGCACATGAGCCCTGTCCCCTAGGAGCTCACAGCCAGGACTCAGGCCACACAGCAAACAGAAACAGAAGGCCATGCGCTTGTCACTGGAGTCTGCGATGGGCTTCTGCAGGCCTGAGTTAGTGGATTTCAGTAGGCAAAAGCGCAAGTGCTCATGGTGAAAGAAGAGAGGGGAAGGGGTCTGGGTGGAAGGGACAGTGCAAGCAAACGTGGGCAGGCCAGGAGATACGCAGCATGTGGGAAGTGATCCCATGACTGGAGCCCGTGGCACCGCTCCCATGTTGACTTGGGGAACGGAGTCTCAGGGCAGAGGGCCGAGTGGTACCAGGAGCCTCCTGGAGGAGCGAGAGGGGTCGTCCCTGGATCTCTGAAGAGAGACAGGCATGTGTTGCTCCGTGTTTCTGGGACAGGGGCCCATTGCCTTTTCATTCCCCATCTTGTGGCTGCTTCTTTCCTGATCCACATGATCCTTAGAGACCATATACCGCAAAGCAGGGAACATTTGAACACCAGGCTGGAACAGAAATCTGCAACACATCTTCACCTTATTTTATCACCGTGCTTCACAGTGATTCCCCGAATAGCCTTCAAGCAGTTTTTACTAGTTTGCTGTAATTAAGAAATGGAGTATATAGCACTTTTCAAAGAGAGAGATAGAATGTCTCAGGTGAAAAGTCATATTTAGTTCTGATAGTGAAACCCTTAGAAATCATAATCGTGTATTAGACATAACTGTCTGTGTGATTCCAAAGGGGAATAAAGGACACACAGCTTTGGGCTCTCACTTGGGTAGCTGGTGAGGCTTTCAGCCTGCCTGTGGGATAGAAGGTGGCATTCCTAGCTGAGGTCACAGCCCCATCTTGGGGGTCCGAGACTCACCCTTGCTGACCAGTCCTCTCTTCCTCTGTCCCTGCCCAGCTCTCAGGTGGTTGTGAGCTGACAGTGGTGATCCATGACTTCACGGCCTGCAACAGCAATGAGCTGACCATCCGCCGAGGCCAAACAGTGGAGGTGCTAGAGCGGCCGCATGACAAGCCAGACTGGTGTCTGGTGCGGACCACTGACCGCTCCCCTGCAGCAGAAGGCCTGGTTCCCTGCGGCTCCCTGTGCATCGCTCACTCCAGAAGCAGCATGGAGATGGAGGGCATCTTCAACCACAAAGGTAGGGGCGCAGGCCTGGGGGGCAAACACCCACCAGAAGAGGGCCTTTTCTCTCTGTGCGGCTATGCTGCCTTTTAATATGTATGACCCTTCCTGTTAGCTGTGCCCTCAGCACTTTGTCACTGTGTCTCCGGGCATTCCTGGTCCATCAGCGGCTGTGGTGCAAATGAGGATGGCACCTGTTACTCAGGAATAACTATTTCCTCACTTCCCAAGGTGGTGTGCTAAGGCATGGCTGCAGTTTAGAGAAGAGGAAAAGGGATGTTCTCTGGGGGCCATTGTCTTTCACAAACAGGAGAAAGAGAAGGTTCTATTCTCCCCATGCAGTGCTGGAAACAAGGAGGGAGGCCTGACCACATTCAGTGTCTCCTCAGTCAGGCTTTCTTATGGAGTTTCTGTTGTTAGTGGCAAATTCTAGAAAATCATAGGAGCTTAACCATCCAATTTTTATAGTTATGGAAACAAAAGGGTCTAAGGACACTCCAAACTTCACAAGCTACCAGCACAGAGGGGAACTTTGCTCCAGGCCAGAGCTGATGGGGCTGAGTCAGGTGGGGCCCATGCAGGAGGGATGGGAGGCCTGGCCTTTGAAAGCAGTGCTTTGAGATGGAAATAAACAGCAGGGCCTTCCAACAGCACTGCATTTGGCCTTAGGCCACTCCTTTAGCTAAGGGTGCCTGGTGCAGGACTGCGTTGGTGTGTGGATTGATCAGCAAGGAGTCTTTATCCTAAATGTCCACCCTGGTGGCCACTAGACAAATGTACCTGTTGAGGCCTTAAAACGTGACTACTTTGGGTTGAGACATTCTGCAGGCGCCAAGTATACCCTGGAATTTTAGGGTGAAAAAAGAATGTGTACGTACTTTACTGTCATTACGTGTTAAAATGATAATATATTTCATAGTTATTGGGTTAAGTAAAATGTATTCTTAAAATTAATTTGCCAATTCTTTTTACTTTTTAAAGTGTGACTATGATGCTCGTGTAGTCTTTCTAGTTAATGAAAAGCTAATTTGAGACTCTTAAGTCCAATTAAGAAACATGTACCTTCTAGAAAAGCACAGAACGTGTAGAGGCTTTGAACGACAGACACTGTCATGATCTTGATTTTTCTGCAGTGCTGGCAAATAGACAATTCTTTCAGACTTGGGGGTATGCAGCTTGTTTTTCTTTCCAGAGAGAGCTTCACTGTACTAAGTCGTATTCAGTTTCTTTTAATTTGGGGACGTTCTGGTTGCTCCTTCCTTGATCATCTATGTCATGACACCCCCCAAGGCTGTCTGCTGGCTGTGGGGTTACTCCTTCCATCAAGCTAAGTGAAGCTACACATTGCATTGCACTGAGTATCTCTCCTCATTAATTATAGGCCCAGCCATGTTCCAGGTCCCTTGGGGCCTAGACATGAACTTATTTGCTCAGTAAGAAACAGAAGGATTAGGCTATGGTTTCTCTAGAAATTCCAAGAGAAAAGCAGAGCGTTTTCAGATTTTGGCCAAAAGCCAAGGTGTCTCTTTCCCTTCTGGTGGAGCTGTCACTGTGTACAGGGTAGCCCTGGGCTTCCCTGACACAGCTCTTGAGTTCAGATACAGATCTGGGCAGGGCTGTGTTCAGCCCATTGCCAGAGGGTTTTGAAAGTTGCCTGATGTATTTTAGTCCTTGAATTTGAATTGAAAATAAAGGACAACTTTTTTTCTTCAAGTTAATCTCTTCTCCAGAGGAGCCCTGGTAAACTTAACCATGCCACAAAATAATGGTTGTTCTGAAAGATCTCTTCTTGCACACGCCTTCTCCACCGCGTGTGCCTTACTTCCTGGTGTTCCCAATTGCAGGCTGGCCCCAGGGAAAGAAGTGGGATTTCATAACACTTGACTTTGTCCTGGAAACTTCTGGTGGAGGTTGGGTCTTTGCTTGGTGCTAAGTTCTACTACTATTTCACCCTTCTCTCTGATGGTCCAGCGCCTGGAAAGTCACTCCCTGCCCTTTGCAAACCTTCTGAAGCTTTGCCTTTATAGGAGGATATGGCTGCAGAGAGCAGACCTGCCATGACAGCCAGTGGAGAGGGGCTCAGAGTCAGAACTGTCTTTCCTTTCCTTCTTTTATTTTTTTTTCTTGTCTTGCAAGAAAGCTCTTAAGACGAACCTGCGAGGTTTGGTGGCAAAACCATGCAGCCAGATTCTTTGGGTCAGGTTCTGCCCACCCCGCAGATCACCCCGTGGGGAACTCCAGCTGGTCTGGTGACAAGGTCCTCAGAGCCCTCCTGGGACAAATTCTCTCAGAGGAATGTCTCGTTGAGACCGAGCTGGCAAGGTCCCTACAGCAGGTCACTGCGGAGGCTGAGCACCGGAGAGGAACTGGTTAACAGGTGGTGCCAGGACATCCAGAGTAAGGTATGATCCATCTGGGGAGCCCACTACAATTTTAGTGGAAGAGGAGCCTGATCACCTCCTTGGGCGTTAGATCGCCAGCAGGTCTGTTGAGAGGTACGTGAGAGTGTATAGATGTGGTGTGACTGAGTGAACTCCAAGAGTGGAGATGGATCTCCCATCACAGGGCCTAGGGGAGTGTTGGTTTGCCTCCTATGGCTAAGTGGCAGCCAGTAACAAGCTGCAGCTTGGGGGAGGGACAGTCCACCTTTGGGCTTTTGACAAGGCTCTGACAGAGTCCTATCCAGGTCTGGGAAATCCTGTAGCTTGACCAGAGTGTCCGTCTAGGACAGGGTTTCTCAAACTTTTTAAACAGGGGGTCAGTTCACTGTCCCTCAGATCATTGGAGGGCCAGACTGCGGGCAAGTCAGCTGCTAAGCAGGACAGGCAGTGGCGACAAAAACACCTAGTGGGCCGGATAAATGTCCTAGGCGGGCTGCATGTGGCCCGCTGACTATAGTTTGAGGACGCCTGGTCTAGGAGACCCAAAGCCTTCATCTACACGTCGGGGCAGCAGAGAAGGAGGCTTGGGGAGTAGAGGCCAAAGAAAGACAGAGACTGGGGGCTAGAGGGGCAGAGGCCTGGGCTGCCAGTGTTATGCCTGAAAATTCTCCCAGGTGACCTACAGCAAACAGTCCAAGACACACTCCAATGTAAGAAGCAAGAGATGAGTTTTATTCAGGCCCCGGGAAGCCCGGACTCTCCTGGCATACACACCGAGGTAGAGCCTCAAACCCAGGGTGGAGGAAGTTTTTATAGGGTACAGAAAGCAAGAAGGGTAGGAGGGTACAAGTACACTTTTCATTGGTGGTTAGTGATTTCACTAGTAAAGAAGGATTTGGATTGGTACAAGGGATTTCTTAACCGGGACTAGAGGTAGTGTAGCCTAATTAGGTAGTTGAAAGAGAATACCTGAATTTTAGTAGAAACCTATTACCTATTTTGGGAGCTGTTCAAGGGACTGAAACTCATTACCTATTATGGTGGTATGGCAGCTGTCTGCCTAAGGTGTCTCAATCAGTGGCTTAATGGCTATGCACGCAGGTGTGGGGGAAGGCAGCAGGGAGTGGCCCTGCGGTTTAACAGAGC